>CM073144.1:34184410-34311910 GCA_037039145.1 Fundulus diaphanus
AACGTGCTTACCTCCAAGAATCAAACGCTGTCTTCTTGCCCATCTTGCCGCGGTACAAACACAAATAGCTTACACACACAGGTGCGCGCGCGCGCGCGCACACACACACACACACACACACACACACACACAGAGGCAAGGAGGAGCAGGGTACAGACGCAAGCAGCCGCATCTGACTAAATGCAGAAAAGCAGGGACTTCACTTTCCTTATCGAGGGAAATTCTTAAAGTAACGGAGTAACGAGTGCTTATTTTGGAAAATAACGGAGTTACTGATTACTGAATTCGCAAAACTAACGCGTTAGATTACTCGTTACTGAAAAAACCTAATAAGAGTACTCTAACGCGTTACTTATAACGTGTTACCCCCAACACTGATTGGAATTACGCCCTTATGTGTGCACACTATATTTAGATGGCCATCATATCGGTGGTAGCGCTACACATACCTAATCCAGACGAATGATTGTTCAAATCCAGCGCCGAGCTGATCAACTGCGTCCTCACCGATGTCTATCCTGTCCGACGTCACCTCAGGTGAGCTGAGTTCGATCAGCTGATGCTCCACTCCAAACACGTAACCTCCAGCCCAGTCTTATCTTGCGCAATCACCACCATCAACCATGCAGAAACACGTATCTTTACTTATGCACAGTTCGTGAAGATGCACAAACAGTTTTTGACTGGTTTTGTAGCGGCCAAGCCAATACTTTAAGCCACTGAGGTGCTGCATCGGGGTAATAGAGTTGACGCGCTTATTGTTACCTTTTTGGGATGAATTAGAGTCCGAGTCGTCAGGGCATGTTGAACGCTTCGTCCATTTATTTTCCTCTTTGCATATCAAATGTCCATCATACATGAACACATCTCCAGACAACACATAAAGCAGACTTGCTTGCTTGTATTTATCTTTTTGCGGTCAAAAACTGTTTTCCCCTTCCGGGTGGAAAACCTACCTATCAAAGAAAAGTTCCCCCCTTAAAAAGACATGAACGCTAATTACCCAATCAATGCATTTGCGCTCCTACATATAGGATTAAAGATTAAAATCGTATTTCTTTTAAAGGCCAGCTAAAGATATTTTAAAGCTGCTTCCACTTTTGGACGAATGTGTATAAATGGTTTGGTAAAATATGTACCGTGACTTACAGATGACGCCCAAACATTTGGGTGTACTGCCATCTAGTGTTGGAAATAATAAATGTTTTTCCTTCAAAACACAATTCATGTTATAAATAATTGTCAAAAAAATATGGTTGGACGTAGCAAAAATGTTTTTGATAACTTTTGATCCTCTATGTGTGAGAAATTTTTTGGAGTAACTTTGAATGCCATAAGTGTAACGGTTTAGGAGTAGTTTATTCAAATGTAACCCCCAAAAATATGGGAAAATGACATCTTTGATGAGAAATGAATGATTTCCTGTAGGAGGTAGCCCATTGCTTCAAGAGGCTTTTTTGTAGGGCCTATGAAGTTACATGCACTTACCGAGTTTCATAATTCTCAGACAAAGCATGGCTTGGGGCTTACTGATTTAATGCGTTTTTAATGGTTTTCCACAAACCTGATTTTTGCAATGCGACAGCTCAGGCAAATATGCATATTTCATAAAACCTTTGATAACTTTTAAACGTCAATGTCTTAACTGCATGCTGAAAAAATTTGAAAGTAATAGGTTAAAATGCCTAGGACTAGTTCGTTAAAGTTTGAGGCAAAAACGGCCAATATTTTACCCTTTGACCCAAAATAGCAGACTTCCTGTGGGTTTTAGAGCATACACCCAAGAGACTTTTTTTCATAATTTTAAAAAACCTACCTAGGTAAAAAATTTCAGCTTTCTACGTGTTACGGTTTGGCCCAACTCACTCTAGTTGGCGCTGTTGAGCAGGTTTGCCACGCCCGTTTTCAATTACACTAAAATCATGCGATTTCTCACGGGGGACAATTTTGGGCAAAGTTTGGTGAGTTTTCATGCATGTTTAGGCCTCCAAAAAGCCGTTTCAAAAGTCACAAGAATAAATAATAATAATAATAATAATAATAATAATAATAATAAAATCTGCAGTTACAATAGGCCTTCGCAGCGCTTAGCTGCTCGGGCCTAATTAAAGCCGCAAGCGGCGATGAGCGGCCCTCGCAGCCAAGCACCGCTGGGGTACGCGCACCGCCTGCCGCCAGCCACCGCAGAAGCTGTCACGCAATTTCCCTGCCCGTCCACCGGGCGATTCACACGAACCCGTTTGGCAGCGCTCCCCCACAACTCACAAAAAATCAGGTGCAGATCGGTCGATGCAGCGAGGAGATACAGCCGTTGAATAATGATAATGCATTTGGCCACCGGGCCGGACTAAATCGTTCAGCGAGCCTACCGTTTGACACCCCTGGTTCAAACATTAGTTTACTGGTTGAAATGCAGTTCAAAGTCTTCAGCTGAAAAGTTGTACACAAAAAAGGTGTTGCACACAAATAAAACTTGTTTTGCACACAAAAATATATGTTTCACACAAAAAAAATTTGTTTTGCAAACTGCCAACCTTGCGCTCAAAATATCATTTATAAGTTTTCCTCCAGTACAAAATGGTCTCTGCTCGACTACAAAACAATCCCACCCACGCTGCAGTAAATTTATGCCAAAAGTCACGTGATGCATTAAGAGTTGTTGTTGTTCAGACTTCCCGACAGGAGAGGTTAAACCATGTTGATGGAGATGAGCAGACAGGACGCTCTCGGGTAGGAGACTGAGTGACAGGCTGGTTGGAAACAGGTGCGTGCGTTGCTTCGTCAGAGAAATCTATCTGAAGGAAGAAGGAAAAGGTTGGCGGTAGGCATAAGCAAGTTTGTGACTGGATCAGGATGGCGGCTCAGGTTGTAGAGGATGAGGAAGAACTACATAGTGATATGGATACGGATAGTTGAACGCCAGTTGCTAGTTACCGGGGAAGTGGAAAATTCAAAAGTAGTGAAGCAGGCAGAGGTTCTGGGAATTCAGGAGACAAAGGAAATCTTGAAGACGACAGTACAGATGATGGAAGCAAGGGTGTGCATAAAAAGATTCAATTCAATTCAATTTTATTTACGTCAGACCAGGTGTACCTACAATGAAGAAAAAAGAGAGAGAGCAAAAAGTTAAAAGC
Source organism: Fundulus diaphanus (assembly GCA_037039145.1). Lineage (NCBI taxonomy): Eukaryota > Metazoa > Chordata > Actinopteri > Cyprinodontiformes > Fundulidae > Fundulus > Fundulus diaphanus. The sequence goes on from CM073144.1 coordinate 34,187,545, forward strand.
TGAAATGTCAACAGTCATTTCAATGTAATGGAATGAAAAACTGGAGAACAGTAGACTGTAGAACCGTAGAAATCAGTAGAGTGATAAAAATATACCCTGATGTCCTCCAGTAGCCTAAGCCTATAGCAGCACAACTATAGATGTAGCTCAGGGTAACATGAGCCTCTCTAACTATCAGCTTTGTCAAAAAGGAAAGTTTTAAGATTAGTCTTAAAAGTAGACAAGGTGTCTGCCTCACGGACCAAAACTGGGAGTTGGTTCCACAGGAGAGGAGCCTGATAGCTAAAGGATCTGCCTCCCATTCTACTTTTAGAGGCTCTAGGAACCACCAGCAGAGCTGCAGTCTGAGAGCAAAGTGCTCTGTTAGGAACATACGGGGTAATCAGAGAATGGGAAATGACCTAGAAGTTGGAAAGAGGCTATTGTGGTTCCAATTCCAAAGACGGGTAAAGATAGCTCAAAACCAGAAAATTATAGACCTATTGCTTTAACATCATGTTTAAGTAAAATTATGGAGAAAATGGTAATTGAAAGATTAATTTATTTTGTTGAATCAAAAGGGTACTTATCAAATTATCAAAGCGGTTTCAGAAGAGGAAGGAATACTATGGATCCAATTGTGTGTTTACAACATGAGGTACTAACAGCAAAAGTTAATAAAGAAAGTGTTTTGGCAGTGTTCTTAGATATAGAAAAGGCTTATGATATGATGTGGAAAGAGGGATTATTGATCAAATTGAGGAAAATGTGAATTTGTGGAAGAATTTATCATTGGGTAGAGAACTTTTTAACAATTCAATTCAATTCAATTTTATTTATATAACGCCAATTCATAAACATGTCATCTCGAGGCACTTTACAAAGTCAAAATCAATCATATTATACAGATTGGTCAAAAATTTCCTATATAAGGAAACCAGTTGATTGCATCAAAGTCCCAACAAGCAGCATTCACTCCTGGAGAAGCGCAGTGCTACAGGGGGAGTCGTCTGCATTGTCCATGGCTTTGCAACAATCCCTCATACTGAGCAAGCATGAAGCGTCAGTGGAAAGAAAAACCACCCATTAGCAGGAAGGAAAAACCTCCAGCAGAACCAGGCTCAGTATGAACGGTCATCTGCCTCGACCGACTGGGGGTTACAGAAGACAGAGCAGAGACACAACAAGACAGACAAAAAAGCACAGAAGCACACATTGATCCAGTGATCTGTTATACATTAGATGGTAATAGTGGTGATCTGTCTTCCCTGGATGATGTCACAGTTAACAGAACGTCAGACTAGGTGTACCTACTATGAAGAAAAAAGAGAGAGAACAAAAAGTTACAAGCTGAAATGACAACATTTCAATGTAATGCAATGCAAAACTGGAGAACAGTAGAAATCAGTAGAGTGAGAGAAATAGGCCCTGATGTCCTCCAGCAGCCTAAGCCTATAGCAGCATAACTACAGATGTAGCTCAGGGTAACATGAGCCACTCTAACTATAAGCTTAAATTCTATTCTTGATTTAACAGGAAGCCAATGAAGGGAAGCTAAAATTGGAGAAATATGATCCCTCTTGTTGATTTTCATCAGAACTCTTGCTGCAGCATTTTGGATCAGCTGAAGACTTCGAACTGCATTTTGTGGACTTCCTGATAGTAAAGAATTACAATAGTCCAGCCTTGAAGTAACAAATGCATGGACTAGTTTTTCAGCATCACCCCTGGACAGAATGTTTCTAATTTTGGCGATATTCCTGAGGTGAAAAAAAGGAAACTCTGGAAACCTGTTTAATATGGGATTTAAATGACATGTCTTGGTCGAAGACAACACCAAGATTTTTAACTTTATTTCCAGAGGCCAGAATGGATAATACAGGTAAGAGTTGGTAAGAGTCTTTCAGGGAGAAATGAAAAAGAACCACACAAGGCAGTATTATCAGTCCTTTATTATTTTCAGTTATGATAAATGATGCACTTAAAGAAATAGAAAATGAATTGGGTTGTTCATTGTTTGCTGATGACGGAGCTATTTGGAAACGTAGAAGGAATGTTAAATATATTGTAGGCTCTTCCTGGCTCTTATTCAAGAGCCAGGAAGTGAGCGGCTTGCTCCTTTATTATCTTCTTACACATTTAGTCAGCATTTCTGACTGCTTTGAATCCAGTGTAAAACTAGAAAAGAAAGATACAAAAAAAATGGCTTAATAAACAGCCATGTAAATATCAGTATTAACGTATCAAAGTATCAGCTGCTTAATATTAACTCAACAGGTATTTTCACAGCCGGCTAGAAAAGTGGCAAATTAGCAAGTAAACACACACACTCTGCTGTCACACAGACCACGACATTTTACCGTTGCTTTTATACACAAAATAACCATAAAAGATATTAACATATCTTATCGAATCTGTAAACAATGAGCAACACTTACAACCATTGCTTTCGGAGATTAACTGCATTGTTGCTGCCCTGAGACGATGCACACATGCTCTCTTCCTCTTGTTTGCGTCTTTACTTCCTACTTCCGGTTTGGAAGATTTTCAACATAAAAGCACCGCAAATTCATTTAAAACAGAGAACGGTATATTAACAATTCAAAGTAGTTTTTAAATGTCTTTTAAACATATTAAACATATTCAGGGCAGAACAAAGATCTAGAGAGAGTAAAGCAATTTAAATTCTTAGGAGTATGGTTTGATAAAAAAAACTATCCTGGAAAGTGCACATAGATAAGGTTATTGAAAAATGTAAAAGGATACTTAATATATTGAGATGTTTAGTTGGGTATGAATGTTACATTCCTGCAGTGAAAAAGAAAGGGTTCATAATGAAGTTGGACAATTATTCAGAAAGCTACAGAATTAGGATTAAATCATTTAAATATTAGTCCAACAGTACCATTATCAATAACACCACCATGGATTTTACCTGAAACAATAGTAGATTTAACAATATTGGAAAAGAAAAATAAAGATAAAATGTATATGTGTAATTCTATAATAGTGGAGGAATATATAGAACAGTTTTATAATAATGTAAAAATGTATACGGATGCATCAAAAAAGCAATTACGACAAACTGGAGTAGGTGTAATAATTCCAGAGTTTAAACTGCATATAGGGAAGAAATTAAATGAAGGAATATCTGTTTATACGGCAGAAATTATTGCATTATTAGTTGCTGTAGAATGGATTGAGGAAGTGAGACCATTAAGAGCTGTCATATGTTCAGATTCAAGTTCATCATTGATCAGTTTAAAAATAAATCATTCAGAAAGCCGTCCAGATATCTTATTAGTAATTCAACAAATATTATATCATATTCAGATGATGGGGTTATCAGCTGTGTTTCTTTGGGTTCCTGCACATATAGGAGTGAAAGGTAATTAAATGGCTGATAAGAAAGCTAAAGAGTCGATAAATAAAAGTAAGAGTGATTAAGAATAGACATGGGTAAATCAGAGGTTCAAAGTATTATGCTGCCATCTTGTGGTCAAAAATAATACCCGTTTTTATGACAAAATGACATCTTTGATGAAAATTAATTGACTTTCTTTAGGGTTTACACAATTGGTCCAAGAGACTTTTTTGTAGGGACTGAGAAGTTACATCTGCTTACCGAGTTTCATAATTCTCAGACAAAGCATGGCTTGGGGCTTACTGATTTAATGCGTTTTTAATGGTTTTCCACAAACCTGATTTTTGCAATGCGACAGCTCAGGCAAATATGCATATTTCATAAAACCTTTGATAACTTTTAACCCTCAAGGTCTCATCTCCACGCTGAAAAAATTTGAAAGTGATAGCTTAAAATGCCTAGGACTAGTTCGTTAAAGTTCGAGGCAAAAACCGTCAATATTTTACCCTTTGACCCAAAATGGCAGGCTTCCTGTGGGTTTTAGAGCATACCCACAATAGACTTTTTTTCATAATTTTAAAAAAGCTACCTAGGTAAAAAATTTCAGCTTTCTACGTTTTACGGTTTGGCCCAACTCACTCTAGTTGGCGCTGTTGAGCGGGTTTGCCACGCCCGCTTTCAATTACACTAAAATCATGCGATTTCTCACGGGGGACAATTTTGGGCAAAGTTTGGTGAGTTTTCATGCATGTTTAGGCCTCCAAAAAGCCGTTTCAAAAGTCCCAAGAATAAATAATAATAATAATTAAAGCCGCAAGCGGCGTTGATCGGCCCTCGCAGCCAAGCACCGCTCCTGCCTATTGGCCACCGCGGGGGTTCACGCACCGCCGGCCGCCAGCCACCGCAGAAGCTGTCACGCATTTTCCCCACCCGTCCACCGGGCGATTCACACGAACCCGTTCGGCAGCGCTCCCCCACGACACACAAAAAATGTGGTGCAGATCGGTCGATGCAGCGAGGAGATACAGCCGTTGAATAATGATAATGCATTTGGCTACCAGGCCGGACCGCTGGGGTTGTAAAGAGATGACATGTTGGAACTATATAAATAAAATTCAATTGAATAAATTTGTCTTTATATAAAACACACGAGTTGCCTCTTGGCATGACATGCACTATATATATTTATATATATATATATATATATATATATATATATATATATATACACATTTGACCTAATAAAATACATTATTCATGTTTTTATTAGGTCAAATGCAATAAATTAATTCAATTCAATTTTATTTATATAGCGCCAATTCATGAAACATGTCATCTCAAGGCACTTTACAAAGTTAAGTTCAATCATATTATACATATTGGGTCAGATTATACAGATTGGTCAAAAATGTTCCTATATATGGAAACCAGTTGATTGCATCAAAGTCCCGACAAGCAGCATTCACTCCTGGAGAAGCGTAGAGCCACAGGGAGAGTCGTCTGCATTGTACATGGCTTTGCTGCAATCCCTCATACTGAGCAAGCATGAAGCGACAGTGGGAAGAAAAGCTCCCCATTAACGGGAAGGAAAACCTCCGGCAGAACCGGGCTCAGTATGAACGGTCATCTGCCTCGACCGACTGGGGGTTACAGAAGACAGAGCAGAGACACAACAAGAGAGACAAAAAAAGCACAGAAGCACACATTGATCCAGTAATCTGTTCTACATTAGATGATAATAGCGGGTGAGCCGTCTTCTTTGGATGATGTCACAGTTAACAGAACGCCAGACCAGGTGTACCTACTATGAAGATAAAAGAGAGAGAACAGAAAGTTAAAGCAGAAATGACAACACGTAATGCATAATTGAAGAACAGTAGAACTCTATAGAGTGAGAAAATTAGATCCTGACGTCCTCCCGTAGCCTAAGCCTATAGCAGTAAAACTATAAAGGTAGCTCAGAGTAACATGAGCCACTCTAGTTATAAGCTTTGTCAAAAAGGAAGGTTTTAAGATTAGTCTTAAAAGTAGACAGGGGTTCTGCTTCACGGACCAAAACTGGGAGTTGGTTCCACAGGAGAGGAGCCTGATAGCTAAAGGATCTGCCTCCCATTCTACTTTTAGAGACTCTAGGAACCACCAGCAGACCTGCAGTCTGAAAGCGACGTGCTCTGTTAGGAACATACGGGGTAATCAGAGCTCTGATATATGATGGAGCTTGATTATTAAGGGCTTTATACGTTAGAAGAATAATTTTAAATTCTATTCTTGATTTTACAGGAAGCCAATGAAGGGAAGCTAAAATTGGAGAAATATTATCCCTCTTGTTGATTTTCATCAGAACTCTTGCTGCAGCATTTTGGATCAGCTGAAGACTTTGAACTGCATTTTGTGGACTTCCTGATAGTAAAGAATTACAATAGTCCAGCCTTGGAGTAACAAATGCATGGACTAGTTTTTCAGCATCAATCCTGGACAGAACGTTTCTAATTTTGGCGATATTCCGGAGGTGAAAAAAGGAAACTCTGGAAACCTGTTTAATATGGGATTTAAATGACATGTCTTGGTCAAAAATAACACCAAGATTTTTTACTTTATTACCAGAGGCCAAGATAATGCCATCCAGATTAAGTGATTGGTTAAGAAGTTTATTTTTTGAGGACTCTGGCCCAAAGATTACAACTTCGGTCTTGTCAGAATTTAGATGCAGGAAATTTAAAGTCATCCAGCTTTTGATGTCATCAAGACATGACTGCAGTCAAAGTAATTGATTGGATTCATCAGGATTTATGGATAAATATAGCTGAGTGTCATCAGCATAACAGTGGAAATTAATCCCATGCTGTCTGATAATTTTTCTGATCGGAAGCATATATATAGTAAAGAGAATTGGTCCAAGGACTGAACCCTGTGGTACTCCACAGGTGACCCTAGAGTTTGAGGAAGATTTATTATTAACATGAACAAACTGGAATCTGTCCGACAGATAAGATTTAAACCAGCCTAATGCTTTCCCCTTAATCCCTACAGTATGCTCAAGTCTTTGTAGGAGAATATTTTGATCAAATGTATCAAATGCAGCACTGAGATCTAACAGGACAAGTACAGACACAAGTCCATTATCTGAGGCCAGGAGAATATCATTAGTGACCTTCACCAGAGCTGTTTCAGTGCTATGATGAGCTCTGAAGCCTGACTGAAACTCCTCAAGTAGGTCATTGCTTTGTAAATGTTCACAAAGTTGATTAGCAACTACTTTCTCAAGAATTTTAGATAAGAAAAGATTAGATATAGGTCTGTAGTTTACTAGCTCATCTTGATCAAGAGAAGGTTTCTTAAGTAAAGGTTTAATAACAGCTACTTTAAAAACCTGTGGTACATATCCATTTACTAAGGATAGATTAATCATGTCTAAAATAGGACCACTGATCAAAGGGAATACCTCCTTTGATCAGAATACTTGGTTGGGATTGGGTCTAACATACAGGTAGAAGGTTTAGATCAAGCTAAGATTTTAGAAAGCTCAGAAGGCTCTACTGCTTCTAAACAGTTCAAACACTGTGCAGGTTCTAAAGATTCCTCCAATGCTGCCTTACTTATAATAGATAATAGATATAATAAATTGTATTTTACGTATCAGATACATAATACACACACACACACATACGATATTATACGTAATATAATTACCATTATAACAATTTAAGAAACTAGTTAAATATCAAAAAAGAACATGGAACAGAAAAAAACATGGTCCATCATGTGGGAAAGAGGGACCTGTTGGACCTTTCTATTGCATCCCCTGTCCCTTGAGCCGATCAGCCATTTCGACACTGCCCTCTCCAAACACTTCCTGGTGATCTGTCTGGTTAATGTGTTGTTCTTTAAAGTTCCTGTGGGAAACATATCTTATGGTCACTTCATATGTACCAACACAACTCTCAACTACAATTGTAAAGTCAACTATGTTAAGGTGAAATTTACCAACAAATGATCAGTTTTATATCAATTACCCAAGATTTAAATTGTAATTTTGGGTGAAGTATCCCTTTACATAATTGACTTTACAAACCTGCAAACGTCAGAATGAACTGGGAAAAAACTAAGAAAAAAAGATCAAAATTCAAAGCTGACTGGCCAAGGCTGTCACATTTTTTTATTTCTTTCTAAAATCTGGCTTTATTAAATTGCCCATAAAAAAATTACAAACCAAGGAAAAAATACAAAATGTAATATTTTTGATGAGAACAGCTGTTGACTGGAAGATCTGTGCAAGAAAATCTTGAAAACATTTCTTATATGATAACATTTCTGGAGCACCTGTTTTGAGGGGACATTTATGTCCTTAAGGTGAGGGTATTATTGACCTTAGAAAATCAAATTCATAACATACATAAATTTCCCTCGACAGACACAAATATCTTAAAGTTACTATATTACAGTTATTATCCATTATGCACTTACCAAATATGACTTCAAACAGATTTAAAGTCCTGAATTCCTACTTTCCATTCCAGCCCACAAAGTTGTACTGCCTTGTACAATCACCATGGCCATAGTCCATGATGAAGAACATCATACGTCTTGTGGCCTCATCCACAGTCCTCCCACCAATGTCTGACACTGCTGTGACCTAAGGGGGAACAAAAACAGTTCAAAGCTAATTCATTTTTATAGCTCACAGGAGTAAACACGATGCACAGACAAACTCTGGGTCTAGATTATTTTCATTGTTGATTAATCTATTGATTATTTTAACAATTAGTTGATTGGTTGCTATAATAATAAAATGTTACAAAATTTTGAAAAATGTCAATGTTTCCCAAATCTCTTGTTCTGTCAACAAAACATGGAGATACTCAGTTTATTGCCATAAATGAGCAAAGAAAACAGAAATATTCACATTTATGAAGCTGAAATCAGAGACGTAGGACTCTTTTGTTGGGTGTTCACGTCAATAATAAGATGGACTGGACTCATAACACCGACGCTCTGCATAAGAAGGGCCAGAGCCGCCTCCACCTCCTGAGGAGGCTGAGTTCCTTTGGAGTGAGCAGGCCCCTGCTTAAGACTTTTTATGACTCTGTGCTGGCCTCAGCCCTTCTCTACGCTGTCGTCTGCTGGGCTCCAGGCAGCGCAGAACGGGACAGAATGAGGCTGAATAAGCTGGTGAGGAAGGCCACTTCTGTCCTGGGCTGCACTCTGGACTCAGTGGAGGAAGTAGCTGAGAGGAGGGTGTTGTCCAAGTTCACATCCATCATGGACAACACCTTCCACCCCCTGTGCAGATTATATAGCAATCATTCTGATTGCTATATAATCTGCAATCAGATTATACAGTGCTGCACTGTAACTGTAACCAATGTGCAATAATCTATCTAATTCACTGTGCGATAACCAGTCCAATAATCCTGAAAGAAGTGACTTCTGCTGCTATCAGTAACTGTAACCACAACTGTTATAACTTTGGGCAATAACTACTGTGCAATAATCTATTTAATACACTGTGCTATAACCTGTACAATGATCCGAAGAACTTCTGCTGCTATCACCAGGTGAATATATGTCAGTACATGTGCATGTAGGCATACAGGTAAAAGCCAGTAAATTAGAATATTTTGAAAAACTTGATTTATTTCAGTAATTGCATTCAAAAGGTGTAACTTGTACATTATATTTATTCATTGCACACAGACTGATGCATTCAAATGTTTATTTCATTTAATTTTGATGATTTGAAGTGGCAACAAATGAAAATCCAAAATTCTGTGTGTCACAAAATTAGAATATTGTGTAAGGGTTCAATTTTGAAGACACCTGGTGCCACAAACTAATCAGCTGATTAACTCAAAACACCTGCAAAGGGCTTTAAATGGTCTCTCAGTCCAGTTCTGAAGCCTACACAAACATGGAGAAGACTTCAGATTTGACAGCTGTCCAAAAGGCGACCATCGACACATTGCACAAGGAGGGAAAGACACAAAAGGTTATTGCTGAAGAGGCTGGCTGTTCTCAGAGCTCTGTGTCCAAACACATTAATAGAGAGGCAAAGGGAAGGAAAAACTGTGGTCAGAAAAAGTGTACAAGCGATAGGGATCACCGCGCCCTAGTCAAGATTGGGGAAAAAAACCCATTCAAAAATGTGGGGGAGATTCACAAGGATTGGACAGCTGCTGGAGTCAGTGCTTCAAGATCCACCACCAAGAGACGCTTGAAAGACATGGGTTTCAACTGCCGCATACCTCGTGTGAAGCCACTGTTGACCAAGAAACAGCGCGAAAAGCGTCTCACCTGGGCTAAGGAAAAAAAGAGCTGGACTGCTGCTGAGTGGTCCAAAGTCATGTTTTCTGACCAAAGCAAATTTTGCATTTCCTTTGGAAATCGAGGTCCCAGAGTCTGGAGGAAGACAGGAGAGGCACAGGATCCACGTTGCCTGAAGTCTAGTGTAAAGTTTCCACCATCAGTGATGGTTTGGGGTGCCATGTCATCTGCTGGTGTCGGTCCACTCTGTTTCCTGAGATCCAGGGTCAACGCAGCCGTCTACCAGCAAGTTTTAGAGCACTTCATGCTTCCTGCTGCTGACCTGCTCTATGGAGATGGAGATTTCAGGTTCCAACAGGACTTGGCGCCTGCACACAGCGCAAAATCTACCCGTGCCTGGTTTACGGACCATGGTATTTCTGTTCTAAATTGGCCAGCCAACTCCCCTGACCTTAGCCCCATAGAAAATCTGTGGGGTATTGTGAAAAGGAAGATGCAGAATGCCAGACCCAACAACGCAGAAGAGTTGAAGGCCACTATCAGAGCAACCTGGGCTCTCATAACACCTGAGCAGTGCCAGAAACTCATCGACTCCATGCCACGCCGCATTAATGCAGTAATTGAGGCAAAAGGAGCTCCAACCAAGTATTGAGTATTGTACATGCTCATATTTTTCATTTTCATACTTTTCAGTTGGCCAACATTTCTAAAAAAAAATCCCTTTTTTGTATTAGCCTTAAGTAATATTCTAATTTTGTGACACACGGAATTTTGGATTTTCATTTGTTGCCACTTCAAATCATCAAAATTAAATGAAATAAACATTTGAATGCATCAGTCTGTGTGCAATGAATAAATATAATGTACAAGTTACACCTTTTGAATGCTATTACTGAAATAAATCAAGTTTTTCAAAATATTCAAATTTACTGGCTTTTACCTGTATGTATGTGTGCATATATATATATATATATATATATATATATATATATATATATATATATATATATATATATATATATATAGGGGTTGGACAAGGAAACTGAAACAACTCTCATTTTAGTGTGGGAGGTTTCATGGCTAAATTGGACCAGCCTGGTGGCCAATCTTCATTAATTGCACATTGAACCAATAAGAGCAGAGTGTGAGGGTCCAATTAGCAGGGTAAGAGCACAGTTTTGCTCAAAATATTGCAATGCACACAACATTATGGGTGACATACCAGAGTTCAAAAGAGGACAAATTCTTGGTGCACATCTTGCTGGCGCATCTGTGACCAAGACAGCAAGTCTTTGTGATGTATCAAGAGCCACGGTATCCAGGGTAATGTCAGCATACCACCAAGAAGGACGAACCACATCCAACAGGATTAACTGTGGACGCAAGAGGAAGCTGTCTGAAAGGGATGTTCGGGTGCTAACCCGGATTGTATCCAAAAAACATAAAACCACGGCTCCCCAAATAACGGCAGAACTAAATGTGCACCTCAACTCTCCTGTTTCTACCAAAACTGTCCGTCGGGAGCTCTACAGGGTTAATATCCACGGCTGGATTCAGAGTGTCTGAAAACATAAAGTACATTTTGCTGCATTGACGTGTATTCTCTCTGAGCGCAGCTTGGTCTGACCTAAGATGGCCGCTCTGTCGGCACGCCTCTCACCCGACGACGGGGCGTCTACGTCATGGGTTAAAGCAAAAATAATCAGTTTGACTGAAAAAATTTTCTAGTCAGCCCATATATTCCCGGGACCGTGGAAATAATGCCACATTAGTTACCTCACTTGCTTATTGTGCAGAGTCAACTTTAACCAAATCTGGTAGTTTTACAATATCCACTGACCATTCATGTCTCTGTCCCACCTTTCAGCTTCAGAGCCTTGGTGTCTTCCTGGACAGCCTCCCATCCTCTCCTCCACTGTCCACATCCATAAAATAACCTGGTTAACTTTCATATCGACAACATCAAGTTCTTCCTTAACACTTTAGCCAAACTGGTCCACAGTCCACTTTACACTTTCAGCTCCCTTCCCTCCCTGTCCTCCAGAAAACCTCCATAAACTACAACTAGTACAAAAGACAGCAATTTACATCTTTACATCATCTACTTCACATCTGAACATTACCTCCACTGGCTCCCTGTCACCTTCAGTATAAATTAATCATATGAACAAACAAGGCCAACCACAACCTGGACAATGCAGGACATATAACCAACACTATGATGTCATACATTTTAGTTTAACACTGATCGCACATTACAAGGTCCCTGATTGGTTTATCAGCTAAGTTGCTGGAAGCCAGTGAATACACGCTGAAAGGTGACATGGCCACAGGTGGAAATAATTCATTAATTAACTGGAGCAGCGACAGTGTGTCTATCGACAGACACGCTTACCGAGGGCAGTTGTTGTCAGATGGTCAATCCGCTCCACTTCCTGACTTGCTGGTTCGCATAAACCCAAAGAAAACCTTTGACCACCACTGCTTTCATTCATGCATCTGTGGCCAGTTTGAGATGTTCTTCCAAAAGTTATGATTGAACACCGATCATAACTTTTGGTCTACGTATACATGTCTGTGCTGGTAGCCAGCGCAGAGCCATAGAGAGAAAGGCTCTGAGCCAGCGGAACCCGGATGTAAACAAGAGCCTTGCTCGCTAGCCTTAGGGCGCTAGCATTAGCGCTATAAGTAGCACCTTAAGACGCTAGAATTAGCCGCAGAACTGAGACTGCTCATCCCACCTCAAGTTGTGGTGGGGGATATTACACTACATGCATATATAATCCAAAAAGCCTTACCTGTTTGTCTGTTTCCCCTCCTAAATTCTCCAATGTGTGGTGCTAATGTTGTTAGCTGTGACATCACGGACTTCTTCCTCAGGCAAACGGACACGTTTCAGATTGTTGGAGTGCGCCCCCTGCTGTTGGGAGTCTTCTTCTTCTCTTGTTCTTTATGAATTTTTCTCACAGTGTGTCATATATGTTCAACTGTGTCTTGTTCCTCACAATATTCATATCTGCCAGTGTTATGCTTCCCTATTTTGAATAATGTACCATTTAATCCTGTGTGGGCAAATCTAAGTCTTGATATAAGATAAGATAGTCTTTATTGATCTCACATTGGAGAAATTCACTTGTCACATCGGCTCAATAGTCAGTCAATAGTCAGCAGTAGGAAAGGGTGCATCAGTTATATACAGTGTATCTTCCTATATACAGTGGATCAAAAAGAAAATGAGAAAAAAAGTAAGAATTAAAAAAATACAAAAGAAATCGGAGTAGGCAGGTGATGTCATGTGTACTTCCCGGTTATATACATACATACACACACACACACACACACACACACACACATATATATATATATATATATATATATATATATATATATATATATATATATATATATATATATATATATAAATAAATAAATAAATAAATAAAGGCAAGGCAAGGCAAATTTATTTGTATAGCACAATTCAGTACAGAGACAATGCAAAGTGCTTTACATGATTAAAATACAGGAAAAGAAAACAGAAAATGTAGACATCAATAAACAGCTGGACTAAAAAAGTTGAACTAATGCTGTTTCAGTAGAACAGTTTAACTAGAACAGTCAAAAACAGTCCTAAACAGATGTGTTTTTAATCTTGATTAAAAAGAACTCAGGTTTTCCGCACTTTTACAGTTTTCTGGAAGTTTGTTCCAGATAAGTGGAGCGTAGGAACTAAATGCTGCTTCTCCTTGTTTAGTTCTGGCTGTAGGTACGCAAAGAAGGCTGGAGCCAGAAGACCTTAGTGCTCTGGATGGTTGATACACTGATAACAAGTCTGTGATGTATTTAGATGCGTTCAGCAGCGTTCTGGATCAGCTGCAACTGTCTGATCCACTTTTTAGGCAGACCTGTGAAAACACCGTTGCAGTAATCGATTCTACTAAAGATAAACGCATGGATTAGTTTTTCCAGATCCTGCTGAGACATCAGTCCTTTAATCCTGGAAATGTTCTTCAGGTGATAGAAAGCCGATCTTATATATATATATATATATATATATATATATATATATATATATATATATATATATACACACACACATATATATATACACATATATATATATAGGCCTACATACACATGTACTGACATATATTCACTTGGTGATAGCAGCAGAAGTTCTTCCGGATCATTGCACAGGTTATAGCACAGTGTATTAAATAGATTATTGCACATTATTTATTGCCCAAAGTTATAACAGTTGTGGTTATATAGAACAGATTGCTGGATCAATGTGTGCTTCTGTGCTTTTTTGTCTGTCTTGTTGTGTCTCTGCTCTGTCTTCTGTAACCCCCAGTCGGTCGAGGCAGATGACCGTTCATACTGAGCCCGGTTCTGCTAGAGGTTTTTCCTTCCTGTTAATGGGGAGGTTTTTTTTCCCTGTTGCTTCATGCTTGTTCAGTATGAGGGATTGTTGCAAAGCCATGGACAATGCAGACTACTCTCCCTGTGGCTCTACGCTTTTTCAGGAGGAAATGCTGCTTGTCAAGACCTTAATGCAATCAACTGGTTCCCTCGGCTAAAATGTTTATCCATTTTAGCCGCGCAATCCTCCATAATTAAAGTCCGACAGTCCACAGATGGCAACAGTTTGTTGATTCAAAATTAATTGTTCATCCACTTCAGCAACCGATGCATTGGAATCAGTGTTGGGCAAGTTACTTTGAAAAAGTAATTAGTTATAGTTACTAGTTACTTCTCCCAAAAAGTAACTGAGTTACTAACTGAGTTACTCCACTATAAAAGTAACTAGTTACTAGTAAAAGTAACTATTGCGTTACTTTTTCGTTTCTGGCTTTTTTATTTATTTTTTACAAATTTTTTGCTGACATGTCCATTCAATGCACCCCCCCCCCACACACACACACACACATACTCCCCCTTTTGTGTTGAACAGTGAAGTGTGGTGAAAGCAGCTTTAATTCTCCATCACATAACTTTCATATCGCGCATGCATTGACTTTTTCAACAATTTTCTCTTGCGGTTTTCAGCAGCAACGGCATTGTTTCTTATGGTTTAATATTGTCCATATGCCTTCTTTAAATATTTCTAATTCTACTCGCAGGACATGCGCAATTCCAAACTTTTTTCCTGTCATTGCCATGGTGAATCACGTTATTTGCGTTCCAGTGATCGGGATTTTTTTCATGCTCACGTTATCCATAAGGGCCAGTGGGCCAGTGCCCAGGGGCACCAACCATGGGGGGGCACCACATGACACATGCTTTAAAAATATATTTTTCATAAATAGTTATATTATTTAGCTACTTGAAATTGTTGAAAGACCATGCATTATTCGTTTTGTGAACACTGATGTCACAATAATAATAAATGATAAATAAATCAAGATTTTTTTGATTTCAACATTTTAAAATGAGATATTTGAATATTGCTCACTGCTCATATGCCTACATGTAGTTGTGTAAGTTAGTAAATAGTAAAGAAATCCCCTTGATTATGTCTGATGTTTTTGACCGGAGGACAGCACGGGTAAGGGGGGGGGCTTTGAGGTATAGTGCCCAGGGGCACCACATTGTCTTAATACGGGCCTGGCTGAGAATGACAAAGGGAGGAAGAGCTGCTCAGAGTTGCAGCTTTCTACTCAGTGTAGATCAGCCGTTTTTTCTGAAACGACTGTGCAGCATAGCTTTGCTGTGCGCGCTGAATCCAGATGCAGTGCGCGAATGCACACGCGCGCAGTTCAGAAGAAACATAAACAGTTTGGCGCGTCAGTCAGTTCGAAACAGTTCCTGTATCGGTCACGTAGCACATAAGCGCGTCGACACAGGTTTTTCTGTACGAGCTCGACTCATGCGCCGACGCATCCGTGTTGCCGGACCCATGTTCTTGTCCTTTTCGCTGTTTAACTCAAAATAACGTGCTTACCTCCAAGAATCAAACGCTGTCTTCTTGCCCATCTTGCCGCGGTACAAACACAAATAGCTTACACACACAGGTGCGCGCGCGCGCACACACACACACACACACACACACACACAGAGGCAAGGAGGAGCAGGGTACAGACGCAAGCAGCCGCATCTGACTAAATGCAGAAAAGCAGGGACTTCACTTTCCTTATCGAGGGAAATTCTTAAAGTAACGGAGTAACGAGTGCTTATTTTGGAAAATAACGGAGTTACTGATTACTGAATTCGCAAAACTAACGCGTTAGATTACTCGTTACTGAAAAAACCTAATAAGAGTACTCTAACGCGTTACTTATAACGTGTTACCCCCAACACTGATTGGAATTACGCCCTTATGTGTGCACACTATATTTAGATGGCCATCATATCGGTGGTAGCGCTACACATACCTAATCCAGACGAATGATTGTTCAAATCCAGCGCCGAGCTGATCAACTGCGTCCTCACCGATGTCTATCCTGTCCGACGTCACCTCAGGTGAGCTGAGTTCGATCAGCTGATGCTCCACTCCAAACACGTAACCTCCAGCCCAGTCTTATCTTGCGCAATCACCACCATCAACCATGCAGAAACACGTATCTTTACTTATGCACAGTTCGTGAAGATGCACAAACAGTTTTTGACTGGTTTTGTAGCGGCCAAGCCAATACTTTAAGCCACTGAGGTGCTGCATCGGGGTAATAGAGTTGACGCGCTTATTGTTACCTTTTTGGGATGAATTAGAGTCCGAGTCGTCAGGGCATGTTGAACGCTTCGTCCATTTATTTTCCTCTTTGCATATCAAATGTACGGAAGAGTATTGCATTCACCAAAGAAAAAAAAATCAGACAGCTTATCTCATAATTACGAGATCCTGATCTCGTAATTATGACATCTTATCTCGTAATTATGACATCTTATCTCGTAATTATGAGATAATATCTCATAATTACGAGATAAGATGTCATAATTACGAGATCCTGATCTCATAATTACGAGATCTTTTCTCATAATTACGAGATAAGATGTCATAATTATGAGATAATATGTCATAATTACGAGATCAGGATCTCATATGTCAGGACAGTCATTGCTCCGGAAGCGTTATAACTCGACATCCGCTCGCGGGATATTTCAGTGTCATCGGACAAGATGGAGACAGAGGGAGTCCCTTTATTTCTTTTTAAGAAGTCGTCATTTATCGGAGGAATGTATTTTTGCACTGAGGAGTGACAAGGTAAGTCATGCATATAAAGCAAATAGCCTAATTGAAAGCTGATCGATTCGATAGTTATTATTTATAGTTAGCAACTCCATACTGAGTACCCCTGCAGCACCGTAGTACTGTCTGTGGCTCTGTTTACACGACGAAAACAGGTTTGCGTTGCGTTTGTACTCTCCATTTATACACTACAAGGTTTAACTGTTGCTTAAGGGGACTTTCAGCTATAGCTGTGGGTTTATTCAGAAGAGTTTGCAGCCGAAACAGTACTCTAGCCGATGTTTTCTTCTTCTGGGCAATTTGACGTGGAGTTTCAAAGATAACAGCACTACTAGTGGTGCGGCATGGGAATTACACCGTTTAAGTACTGTGTCCGTGTAAACAGGGCCTGTGACTGCAAATGTACCTATATCTTTATGAATTTTAATGAAATGAAATGAAATTACATTTTAATTCGACAGTTGTAAAGCTAATGAAGTATATCTGTACTCTACATAATGAAAGGTTAAGCTAGATAATGCTAAATTTATTCACATTTTACTGTGTCAAAACAAAGTGATCAATACAAAGCTTTCTAATGTGACTAGCATTCACGAGCAAGTGAATGACAGCTGTTTATATCACCTCCATTAATCAACCCAGTCAACTATTGACATGCTTTAATAAGCCGAAAAGCAAAAACTGATAATCCATAGTCATTGCTGTAACTTCAAAGGTTATCAGAACTGATCAATAATACTTGGGGCCTCCTGCTGGTAAGGTAGTTAACCCCAAGTTGCCTACCGAGCTGTGTATCAGTGTATGGATGTGAGTGCAAATGGGTGAATGTGGCTCTAGTGTACAGTACAGTGCTTTAAGTGGCCAGTATGACTGGAAAAGCGCTATATGAGTTTAGTCCGTTTACCATTTTAAAAGGAACAAGTGCTCAATTTGTAGAAAACATAAATGATGTTATTTTCACTTTTGTTCAAAATAAAAAAACTTCAAAAACAATAATATCTCTGAGGCTGAATGCTTGGATGGTAGCTGTCCAGCTCATCTACAGTGAAAAGATTCATTTCTAAAGATTTTGGCAAGGAATAAGAAGCACAGACTGCCCTCATTCATGGATGCAGATAGGGGACATTTACATTCCCTAATTGAATGTAAAAGATAAATACTATATGATAGATTATTTTAAATATGTAGTATGTACTTTAATAACTTGTTTATTTTCTTGTCTTTCAGAAAGAACTCCAAAAAGTGGTTCACTTATGGAACACCCACATCATTCGCCAGAGTACTAGAGATGCAATTGCTTCAAGTGGCCGGCCCTACATGCTGTATACCCTTCCACAGCTTTTTCTTGGACAAGATAATTTCAAACAGGTTTCTGAGCAAGCAGTGGAAACTTGCAAAGCCCAATGTCTTCAGAGAGGACCATTCACGTGATGAAACAGTGTTCGAACTATCATACCTTCTGATGACAGAAAACTTTCTTCATGCACTGTCCACACATGATGAAACAATTGAGTTATACCTATTTTTAAGAGCTTGAATACGTATAAACCTGTGAGAGTTGTGATATTTGCTTGTAAAAAGTTAGAAGAGTTTGTGCAGCAAATGATTTTGACTTGTCCAGAATGACCCTGTCACTTTCCCACACAGTCAGAAATAACCAGCTGGAGACCCCACAACCACTGAAGGCCAAGCAGTGAAAGAAATTCTGAGGGACAAAAAAGAAACAGACCTGTTCTCATTTACTCCTATGTACCTATACGTTTCATCATGATGTACATAACTTTTTGAATTTTGCTGCTAGGTGTTATATTTGGTTTGCTTCTTGTTGTGTATGACAGCAAATATATGCTGCTACATCTATTAGGACAATAGCAATAAATTTAACTTCACATTTGCCTTGTAATCTATCATACAGGACAGAAACTATTTAAATTATATATGTTCTATAAACGCCCTGCGACAGACTGGCGACCTGTCCAGGGTGAACCCCGCCTCTTGCCCAGTGAGAGCTGGAGATAGGCACCAGCAACCCCCGCGACCCCATGAGGGATTAAGCGGGCAGAAAATGGATGGATGGATGGATGTTCTATAAACCACACCACTGCTCCTCATATTCAAGACATCCATTCATCCATTATCTATGCATGCTTATTCCTCATGGTGTCCTGAGGGGTGCTGGTGCCTATCTCCAGCATTCACTGGGCGAGAGGCGGGGTACACCCTGGACAGGTCGCCAGTCTGTCACAGGGCAACACATATTCAAGACATACTTTTCATATTTATTAGACTTAGACAACTTTATTTGTCATTTTGTATGCACAGAGTGCGTACAGAACGAAATATATAACAGCAAGACTCTTGTAGTTCTCTGTTATTGAACTCTGAGACCCAAGTTATGTACTTTGACAGTGATGATATGGTCAAATTTGTTGAAAAATAAAGTGCCTATGCTTATGTTGAGCATGAAAACTTTTAATGAATCTTTGGTAAAAATCCATTACAAAATAAAGTGTTATGTTTTGTGATCAAACTAACTCATTTTTTTTAGAAATGTTACATCAACTCACAGAAGAACATACATTAAAAGTACAAGTGCTGTAAAATATCCTTTTGAAAGGAAGTTCTTTACCTCCAGAAGATGACTTGACTAGAAAATTATGTGTATTTAAAAGGTGGATCTCAAAGTTGAACATGAGAAAATCCTGATACATACGACAAAAGTCTTTATTATAAATCAGGGCACTATTGCGCTCAATGCTTTCATATATTTTACAGTCAACTTTGAAAAATATAAAAGAAAAATCATGCCCTGTGGAAAGAAAAGCAAAATAAGTACAGTTTAAACACGTTTCAACATTTTTAAATTAAAGAAACTTCATATCAACAGCAATAATTTGACTTGAGAAACTTGTATTTCATAATGTTGTTGGAGTAATCTTTTTAACCATTTTTTTTGCTCTATATCTTTTTTTGTCAGCAAAAACAAAAGCTACATGATTCTATTGTGGCTCACTGCCATATGTTCCTCACAAAATCTTTATTAAACTTTGTTTCTGAGTCAAATGGTAAGCTTTCTTCTGAAATATATTACATAGTGGTATTACCTGCTCCAAAACATTTCCCATAATAAATTGCACTTTTTCCATGAAAGAATTCTAACAGTTTTCCCTTTTTAGATCTTCTGTTAGGAAAGAATAGTTATTTTGCTACACTTAAAATGTCAAATTTTTTGCGTCCTTTGGCAAACCCACTCTCCTTGTTCCTCAATTTTTCTTGCATAGCTGCTTTCCTTCATGTATCCATCCTAACTAAACCCATCTTGTTTTTCCTCAAAGCCAGTTTCTTCCTTAAATATGATTTTGGGTTTTTATTAGTTCCATCAGAGTTTCTTGGTCATTTTCTTCCGGATCTTTGTCAATTCCCATCTTTCTTTTGAGTTTTTGAAGCAATGTCTGTCGATGCACATCTCTTTCACCTTTTCCTTGGTACTCGGAGCAAAATCTCCGGGTGACAATTCTGTCACCATAGGTGGGAATGTAGGTGGCTAAGCTCTCATCATCCATGCTTGATATAGCTGATATGTCAATCTGTAAGAACAATGAAATTATAGTTACATCAAATAGAAAAACAAAAACTGTTTGCAACAGAATTCATGATTAAATACATTACATGTTTTTTAAAAAAACTAACCTACTTATCCTTATCTCTATATCTTTTTGTCAGCCAATTTCATCAACATTTATAGAGTACATTTGCAGTCACAGGCCCTGTTTACACGGACACAGTACTTAAACGGTGTAATTCCCATGCCGCACCACTAGTAGTGCTGTTATCTTTGAAACTCCACGTCAAATTGCCCAGAAGAAGAAAACATCGGCTAGAGTACTGTTTCGGCTGCAAACTCTTCTGAATAAACCCACAGCTATAGCTGAAAGTCCCCTTAAGCAACAGTTAAACCTTGTAGTGTATAAATGGAGAGTACAAACGCAACGCAAACCTGTTTTCGTCGTGTAAACAGAGCCACAGACAGTACTACGGTGCTGCAAGGGTACTCAGTATGGAGTTGCTAACTATAAATAATAACTATCGAATCGATCAGCTTTCAATTAGGCTATTTGCTTTATATGCATGACTTACCTTGTCACTCCTCAGTGCAGAAATACATTCCTCCGATAAATGACGACTTCTTAAAAAGAAATAAAGGGACTCCCTCCGTCTCCATCTTGTCCGATGACACTGAAATATCCCGCGAGCGGATGTCGAGTTATAACGCTTCCGGAGCAATGACTGTCCTGACATATGAGATCCTGATCTCGTAATTATGACATATTATCTCATAATTATGACATCTTATCTCGTAATTATGAGAAAAGATCTCGTAATTATGAGATCAGGATCTCGTAATTATGACATCTTATCTCGTAATTATGACATCTTATCTCGTAATTATGAGATATTATCTC
Source organism: Fundulus diaphanus (assembly GCA_037039145.1). Taxonomy (NCBI): domain Eukaryota; kingdom Metazoa; phylum Chordata; class Actinopteri; order Cyprinodontiformes; family Fundulidae; genus Fundulus; species Fundulus diaphanus. Next base: position 34,208,795 of record CM073144.1, read on the forward strand.
ATAATTACGAGATAAGATGTCATAATTACGAGATCAGGATCTCGTAATTATGAGATAAGCTGTCTGATTTTTTTTTCTTTGGTGAATGCAATACTCTTCCGTACAAATGTCCATCATACATGAACACATCTCCAGACAACACATAAAGCAGACTTGCTTGCTTGTATTTATCTTTTTGCGGTCAAAAACTGTTTTCCCCTTCCGGGTGGAAAACCTACCTATCAAAGAAAAGTTCCCCCCTTAAAAAGACATGAACGCTAATTACCCAATCAATGCATTTGCGCTCCTACATATAGGATTAAAGATTAAAATCGTATTTCTTTTAAAGGCCAGCTAAAGATATTTTAAAGCTGCTTCCACTTTTGGACGAATGTGTATAAATGGTTTGGTAAAATATGTACCGTGACTTACAGATGACGCCCAAACATTTGGGTGTGCTGCCATCTAGTGTTGGAAATAATAAATGTTTTTTCCTTCAAAACACAATTCATGTTATAAATAATTGTCAAAAAAATATGGTTGGACGTAGCAAAAATGTTTTTGATAACTTTTGATCCTCTATGTGTGAGGAATTTTTTGGAGTAACTTTGAATGCCATAAGTGTAACGGTTTAGGAGTAGTTTATTCAAATGTAACCCCCAAAAATATGGGAAAATGACATCTTTGATGAGAAATGAATGATTTCCTGTAGGAGGTAGCCCATTGCTTCAAGAGGCTTTTTTGTAGGGCCTATGAAGTTACATGCACTTACCGAGTTTCATAATTCTCAGACAAAGCATGGCTTGGGGCTTACTGATTTAATGCGTTTTTAATGGTTTTCCACAAACCTGATTTTTGCAATGCGACAGCTCAGGCAAATATGCATATTTCATAAAACCTTTGATAACTTTTAAACGTCAATGTCTTAACTGCATGCTGAAAAAATTTGAAAGTAATAGGTTAAAATGCCTAGGACTAGTTCGTTAAAGTTTGAGGCAAAAACGGCCAATATTTTACCCTTTGACCCAAAATAGCAGACTTCCTGTGGGTTTTAGAGCATACCCCCAAGAGACTTTTTTTCATAATTTTAAAAAACCTACCAAGGTAAAAAATTTCAGCTTTCTACGTGTTACGGTTTGGCCCAACTCACTCTAGTTGGCGCTGTTGAGCAGGTTTGCCACGCCCGTTTTCAATTACACTAAAATCATGCGATTTCTCACGGGGGACAATTTTGGGCAAAGTTTGGTGAGTTTTCATGCATGTTTAGGCCTCCAAAAAGCCGTTTCAAAAGTCCCAAGAATAAATAATAATAATAATTAAAGCCGCAAGCGGCGATGAGCGGCCCTCGCAGCCAAGCACCGCTGGGGTACGCGCACCTCCTGCCGCCAGCCACCGCAGAAGCTGTCACGCATTTTCCCCGCCCGTCCACTGGGCGATTCACACGAACCCTTTCGGCAGCGCTCCCCCACGACTCACAAAAAATCTGGTGCAGATTGGTGGATGCAGCGAGGAGATACAGCCGTTGAATAATGATAATGCATTTGGCCACCGGGCCGGACCGCTGGGGTTGTAAAGAGATGACATGTTGGAACTATATAAATAAAATTGGATTGAATTAATTTGTCTTTATATAAAACACATGAGTTGCCTCTTGGCATGGCATGCACTAATATATATATATATATATATATATATATATATATATATATATATATATATATATATATATATATATATATATATACATATACATACACACATTTGACCTAATAAAATACATTATTCATGTTTTTATTAGGTCAAATGCAATAATTCAATTCAATTTTATTTATATAGCGCCAAATCATGAAACATGTCATCTCAAGGCACTTTACAAAGTTACGTTCAATCATATTATACATATTGGGTCAGATTATACAGATTGGTCAAAAATGTTCCTATATAAGGAAACCAGTTGATACATATTGGGTCAGATTATACAGATTGGTCAAAAATGTTCCTATATAAGGAAACCGGTTGATTGCATCAAAGTCTCGACAAGCAGCATTCACTCCTGGAGAAGCGTAGAGCCACAGGGAGAGTCGTCTGCATTGTACATGGCTTTGCTGCAATCCCTCATACTGAGCAAGCATGAAGCGACAGTGGGAAGAAAAACTCCCCATTAACGGGAAGGAAAACCTCCAGCAGAACCGGGCTCAGTATGAACGGTCATCTGCCTCGACCGACTGGGGGTTACAGAAGACAGAGCAGAGACACAACAAGAGAGACAAAAAAAGCACAGAAGCACACATTGATCCAGTAATCTGTTCTACATTAGATGGTAATAGCGGGTAAGCCGTCTTCTTTGGATGATGTCACAGTTAACAGAACGCCAGACCAGGTGTACCTACTATGAAGATAAAAGAGAGAAACAGAAAATTAAAGCAGAAATGACAACACGTAATGCATAATTGAAGAACAGTAGAACTCTATAGAGTGAGAAAATTAGATCCTGACGTCCTCCAGTAGCCTAAGCCTATAGCAGTAAAACTATAAAAGGTAGCTCAGAGTAACATGAGCCACTCTAGTTATAAGCTTTGTCAAAAAGGAAGGTTTTAAGATTAGTCTTAAAAGTAGACAGGGTGTCTGCTTCACGGACCAAAACTGGGAATTGGTTCCACAGGAGAGGAGCCTGATAGCTAAAGGATCTGCCTCCCATTCTACTTTTAGAGACTCTAGGAACCACCAGCAGACCTGCAGTCTGAGAGCAAAGTGCTCTGTTAGGAACATACGGGGTAATCAGAGCTCTGATATATGATGGAGCTTGATTATTAAGGGCTTTATACGTTAGAAGAAGAATTTTAAATTCTATTTTTGATTTCACAGGAAGCCAATGAAGGGAAGCTAAAATTGGAGAAATATGATCCCGCTTGTTGATTTTCATCAGAACTCTTGCTGCAGCATTTTGGATCAGCTGAAGGCTTTGAACTGCAGTTTGTGGACTTCCTGATAGTAACGAATTGCAATAGTCCAGCCTTGAAGTAACAAATGCATGGACTAGTTTTTCAGCATCACTCCTGGACAGAATGTTTCTAATTTTGGCGATATTCCGGAGGTGAAAAAAGGAAACTCTGGAAACCTGTTTAATATGGGATTTAAATGACATGTCTTGGTCAAAAATAACACCAAGGTTTTTTACTTTATTACCAGAGGCCAAGTTAATGCCATCCAGATTAAGTGATTGGTTAAGAAGTTTATTTTTTGAGGACTCTGGCCCAAAGATTACAACTTCTGTCTTGTCAGAATTTAAATGCAGGAAATTTAAAGTCATCCAGCTTTTGATGTCATCAAGACATGGCTGCAGTCGAAGTAATTGATTGGATTCATCAGGATTTATGGATAAATATAGCAGAGTGTCATCAGCATAACAGTGGAAATTAATCCCATGCTGTCTGATAATTTTGCCGATCGGAAGCATATATTTAGTAAAGAGAATTGGTCCAAGGACTGAACCCTGTGGTACTCCACAGGTGACCCTAGAGTTTAAGGAAGATTTATTATTAACATGAACAAACTGGAATCTGTCCGACAGATAAGATTTAAACCAGCCTAATGCTTTTCCCTTAATCCCTACAGTATGCTCAAGTCTTTGCAGGAGAATATTTTGATCAACTGTATCAAATGCAGTACTGAGATCTAACAGGACAAGTACAGACACAAGTCCATTATCTGAGGCCATGAGAATATCATTAGTGACCTTCACCAGAGCTGTTTCAGTGCTATGATGAGCTCTGAAGCCTGACTGAAACTCCTCAAGTAGGTCATTGCTTTGTAAATGTTCACAAAGTTGATTAGCAACTACTTTCTCAAGAATTTTAGATAAGAAAAGAAGATTAGATATAGGTCTGTAGTTTACTAGCTCATCTTGATCAAGAGAAGGTTTCTTAAGTAAAGGTTTAATAACAGCTACTTTAAAAACCTGTGGTACATATCCATTTACTAAGGATAGATTAATCATGTCTAAAATAGGACCACTGATCAAAGGGAATACCTCCTTAAACAACTTAGTTGGGATTGGGTCTAACACACAGGTAGAAGTTTTAGATGAAGCTAAGATTTTAGATAGCTCAGAAAGCTCTACTGCTTCTAAACAGTTCAAACACTGTGCAGGTTCTAAAGATTCCTCCAATGCTGCCTTACTTATAATAGATAATAGATATAATAGATTGTATTTTACGTATCAGGTACATAATACACACACACACACATACGATATTATACGTAATATAATAACCATTATAACAATTTAAGAAACTAGTTATAATGGTTATATATCAAAAAAGAACATGGAACACAAAAAACATGGTCCATCATATGGGAAGGAGGGACCTGTTGGACCTTTCTATTGCATCCCCTGTCCCTTGATCCGATCAGCCATTTCGACACTGCCCTCTCCAAATCCTTCCTGGTGATCTGTCTGGTTAATGTGTTGTTCTTTAAAGCTCCTGCGGGAAACATATCTTATGGTCACTTTATATGTACCAACACAACTCTCAACTACAATTGTAAAGTCAACTATGTTAAGGTGAAATTTACCAACAAATGATCAGTTTTATATCAATTACCCAAGATTTAAATTGTAATTTTGGGTGAAGTATCCCTTTACATAATTGACTTTACAAACCTGCAAACGTCAGAATGAACTGGGAAAAAGCTAAGAAAAAAAGATCAAAATTCAAAGCTGACTGGCCAAGGCTGTCACATTTTTTTACTTCTTTCTAAAATCTGGCTTTATTAAATTGCCCATAAAAAAATTAAAAATCAAGGAAAAATTACAAAATGTAATATTTTTGATGAGAACAGCTGTTGACTGGAAGATCTGTGCAAGAAAATCTTGAAAACATTTCTTATATGATAACATTTCTGGAGCACCTATGCTCTGTTCTTAAGGTGAAGGTATTATTGACCTTAGAAAATTAAATTCATAACATACATTAATTTCCCTCGACAGACACAAATATCCTAAAGTTACTATATTACAGTTATTATCCATTATGCACTTACCAAATATGACTTCAAACAGATTTAAAGTCCTGAATTCCTACTTTCCATTCCAGCCCACAAAGTTGTACTGCCTTGACAGGCCATAGTCCATGATGAAGAACATCATACGTCTCGTGGCCTCATCCACAGTCCTCCCACCAATGTCTGACACTGCTGTGACCTAAGGGGGAACAAAAACAGTTCAAAGCTAATTAATTTTTATATCTTACAGGAGTAAACACGATGCAAAGACAAACTCTGGGTCTAGATTATTTCCATTGTTGATTAATCTATTGATTATTTTAACAATTAATTGATTGGTTGCTATAATAATAAAATGTTACAAAATTTTGAAAAATGTCAGTGTTTCCCAAATCTCTTGTTCTGTCAACAAAACATGGAGATACTCAGTTTATTGCTTAAGACTTTTTATGACTCTGTGGTGGCCTCAGCCCTTCTCTACGCTGTCGTCTGCTGGGCTCCAGGCAGCGCAGAACGGGACCGAATGAGTCTGAATAAGCTGGTGAGGAAGGCCACTTCTGTCCTGGGCTGCACTCTGGACTCAGCGGAGGAAGTAGCTGAGAGGAGGGTGTTGTCCAAGTTCACATCCATCATGGACAACACCTTCCACCCCCTGCGCCAGACTGTAGAGCAGCTGAGCAGCTCCTTTAGTGGCAGACTTAGACACCCTGTCTGTAAAAAGGAGCGCTACCGCAAGTCATTCATTCCTGCTGCTATCAGAATATACAGTGCTGCACTGTAACTGTAACCAATGTGCAATAATCTAATTCACTGTGCGATAACCCGTGCAATAATCCTGAAAGAAGTGACTTCTGCTGCTATCAGTAACTGTAACCACAACTGTTATAACTTTGGGCAATAACTAATGTGCAATAATCTATTTAATACACTGTGCTATAACCTGTCCAATGATCCAAAGAACTTCTGCTGCTATCACCAGGTATATATGTCAGTACATGTGTATGTAGGCATATGTATGTGTCACAGGACAGGTTGCCCTGTGACTGGCAACCTGTCCAGGATGGCCGAGCCCCCACCCCCCACGACCCCGTGTGACGCCGAGCTGCGTTTCCCCATCAGATACGGCTTGACGTCACACCTGTAGGGAAAAGCCGGTATAAATCGATGAAGGATGGATTGTTAATTTTTTAAAAAGTTTAATAAAATTGCTCAAAGTTTATCAGAAAAAAACATAACTTGCTTTTAAATATGGACATTTTTAATAAGCAAAATGTTAATGTATTTCGTAAAGTTATTGTTGAAGTTAATCTTGGCTGCAGTACTCTGTTTGGCAGATGTTTTGGGGTTGGAGTAAAATGAGTCCATAGATCCACAGACAGGAGGCATGTTCAGTGGTTTCTAGTACGACTTGCTTCTGCAGTGTCGCTCAACTGCGTGTAAAAATAAAAAAAATTACTTCATAAAAGCTCTCTGAGAATAACCTCTGGCCTCACCCAGTTAGAACCCGCTCTCCAGTCCATGTTGTAGCTGCAGTTTTTTTTTTTACGTCGTTTCCTTAATAATCTGTACAAATCAAAATCCTTGTCATTTTATTAAGAGTGTCGTGGTGCGCAGCGGCTCATCAGGTGGAGCTGCTGCATATTGACTGATAGCCGCTCTGACTGCAGCTCTGCCTTCTTTTGTTCAGAAAAGCGCAGGTGAAATTATTTAATTTATTATTTAACTTTTTCCAAATCGGACCCTGTCAAATGCGGGACAAATGCGCGTCATGGTAAATTAGCCTTTACTCTTCGAATTTTAAATAAAGCGTTACAGCGAATATTGAGGAGGTCCCTGATTGGTTTATCAGCTAAGTTGCTGGAAGCCAGTGAATACACGCTGAAAGGTGACATGGCCACAGGTGGAAATAATTCATTAATTAACTGGAGCAGCGACAGTGTGTCTGTCGACAGAAACGCTTACCGAGGGAAGTTGTTGTCAGATGGTCAATCCGCTCCACTTCCTGACTTGCTGGTTCGCATAAACCCAAAGAAAACCTTTGACCACCACTGCTTTCATTCATGCATCTGTGGCCAGTTTGAGATGTTCTTCCAAAAGTTATGATTGAACACCGATCATAACTTTTGGTCTACGTATACATCTCTGTGCTGGTAGCAAACGCAGAGCCATAGAGAGAAAGGCTCTGAGCCAGCGGAACCCGGATGTAAACAAGAGCCTTGCTCGTTAGCCTTAAGGCGCTAGCATTAGCGCTAATATTAGCGCCTTAAGGCACTAGAATTAGCCGCAGAACTGAGACTGCTCATCCCACCTCAAGTTGTGGTGGGGGATATTACACTACATGCATATATAATCCAAAAAGCCTTACCTGTTTGTCTGTTTCCCCTCCTAAATTCTCCAATGTGTGGTGCTAATGTTGTTAGCTGTGACATCACGGACTTCTTCCTCAGGCAAACGGACACGTTTCAGATTGTTGGAGTGCGCCCCCTGCTGTTGGGAAGTCTTCTTCTTCTCTTGATCTTTATGAACTTTCTCACAGTGTGTCATATACGTTCAACTGTCTGTTGTTCCTCACAATATTTACATATGCCAGTGTTATGCTTCCCTATTTTGAATAATGTACCATCTAATCCTGTGTGGGCAAATCTAAGTCTTGATATGAGATAAGATAAGATAGTCTTTATTGATCTCACATTGGAGAAATTCACTTGTCGGCTCAATAGTGTGTGTGTATATATATATATATATATATATATATATATATATATATATATATATATATATATATATATATATATATATACACATGCCTACATACACATGTACTGACATATATTCACTTGGTGAAAGCAGAAGAAGTTCTTCTGGATCCTTGCACAGGTTATAGCACAGTGTATTAAATAGATTATTGCACATTAGTTATTGCCCAAAGTCATAACAGTTGTGGTTATATAGAACAGATTACTGGATCACTGTGTGCTTCTGTGCTTTTTTTGTCTGTCTTGTTGTGTCTCTGCTCTGTCTTCTGTAACCCCCAGTGGGTCGAGGCAGATGACCGTTCATACTGAGCCCGGTTCTGCTGGAGGTTTGTCCTTCATGTTAATGAAGGAGGTTTTTTTCCCCTGTTGCTTCATGCTTGCTCAGTATGAGGGATTGTTGCAAAGCCATGGACAATGCAGACAACTCTCCCTGTGACTCTACGCTTCTTCAGGAGGAAATGCTGCTTGTCAAGACTTTTATGCAATCAACTGGTTCCCTTATATAGGATTAAAGATTCAAAGCTTCTTTCTTTTAAAGGCCAGCTAAAGATATTTTAAAGCTGCCTCCACTTTTGGACGAATGTGTATGAATGGTTTGGTAAAATATGTACCGTGACTTACAGATGACGCCCAAACATTTGGGTTTGCTGCCATCTAGTGTTGGAAATAATAAATGTTTTTTCCTTCAAAACACAATTCATGTTATAAATAATTGTCAAAAAAATATGGTTGGACGTAGCAAAAATGTTTTTGATAACTTTTGATCCTCTATGTGTGAGGAATTTTTTGGAGTAACTTTGAATGCCATAAGTGTAACGGTTTAGGAGTAGTTTATTCAAATGTAACACCCAAAAATATGGGAAAATGACATCTTTGATGAGAAATGAATGATTTCCTGTAGGAGGTAGCCCATTGCTTCAAGAGGCTTTTTTGTAGGGCCTATGAAGTTACATGCACTTACTGAGTTTCATAATTCTCAGACAAAGCATGGCTTGGGGCTTACTGATTTAATGCGTTTTTAATGGTTTTCCACAAACCTGATTTTTGCAATGCGACAGCTCAGGCAAATATGCATATTTCATAAAACCTTTGATAACTTTTAAAAGTCAATGTCTTAACTGCATGCTGAAAAAAATTGAAAGTAATAGGTTAAAATGCCTAGGACTAGTTCGTTAAAGTTTGAGGCAAAAACGGCCAATATTTTACCCTTTGACCCAAAATAGCAGACTTCCTGTGGGTTTTAGAGCATACACCCAAGAGACTTTTTTTCATAATTTTAAAAAACCTACCTAGGTAAAAAATTTCAGCTTTCTACGTGTTACGGTTTGGCCCAACTCACTCTAGTTGGCGCTGTTGAGCAGGTTTGCCACGCCCGTTTTCAATTACACTAAAATCATGCGATTTCTCACGGGGGACAATTTTGGGCAAAGTTTGGTGAGTTTTCATGCATGTTTAGGCCTCCAAAAAGCCGTTTCAAAAGTCACAAGAATAAATAATAATAATAATAATAATAATAATAAAATCTGCAGTTACAATAGGCCTTCGCAGCGCTTAGCTGCTCGGGCCTAATAATAATAAAATCTGCAGTTACAATAGGCCTTCGCAGCGCTTAGCTGCTCGGGCCTAATTAAAGCCGCAAGCGGCGATGAGCGGCCCTCGCAGCCAAGCACCGCTTGGGTACGCGCACCGCCTGCCGCCAGCCACCGCAGAAGCTGTCACGCCTTTTCCCCGCCCGTCCAACGGGCGATTCACACGAACCCGTACGGCAGCGCTTCCCCCCCCCCCCCCGACTCACAAAAAATCAGGTGCAGATCGGTCGATGCAGCGAGGAGATACAATCGTTCGGCGGGCCGTACGTTTGACACCCCTGGTTTAAACATTAGTTTACTGGTTGAAATGAAGTTCAAAGTCTTCAGCTGAAAGGTTGTGCACAAAAAAGGTGTTGCACACAAATAAAACTTGTTTTGCACACAAAAAAATATGTTTCACACAAAAAAATTGTTTTGCAAACTGTCTGCCAACCTTGCGCTCAAAATATCATTTATAAGTTTTCCTCGAGTACAAAATGGTCTCTGCTCGCACAAAACAGCCTCTGCTCGACTACGATACAATCCCACCCACGCTGCGGTAAATTTGTGCCAAAAGTCACGTGATGCATTAAGAGTTGTTGTTCAGACTTCCCGACATTGAGAAGAATTCAGTTATCTCTAAACTATTGGGCTAATTTACAGGGTCATAGTGAAGATCATCCAGCACAGAGCACTTTAACATCTTGTTGGGAAATGGAGAAGAGGGAGAAAAAGCTTTGGGTAGACAGTTAGACAAAAAGCAATGGAATTAGAATTAACTGATTTAATGTTCAGTCCAACAGTACCACTGCCAGCCGTACAACCTTGGATACTACCTGAAGCTAAAGTAGATCTAACACTATTACGAAAGGGAAATAAGGTCAGGGGGTTTGTTTTAAATTCAAATACAATACAGGAATATATTAATAGTTACTACAGTTTCATTCAGATCTACACAGATGCATCAAAAAAGTTTAGATAACAAGATAGGAGTATCTTTTATTGTTCCAGAGTTTCATATTACAGTAGGAAAGAGGACAAGTGATAATATATCAGTATACACAGGAGAAATGCTAGCTATTTTGTTTGCAGTGCAATGGATAGAAGAAAAAAGACCCCTGAGAGTGATTATTTGTTCAGATTCATCTTCATCACTAATCAGTTTACAGATAAAACACTCAGACAGTAGACCAGATATTTTGATAGAAATCCAGCAAACATTATACAGAATTCAAATGATGGACATTACAGTCATATTTTTGTGGGTACCAGCATACATGGGAGTTAAAGGAAATGAAATGGCAGATAAGGCTGCAAAGGAGGCTACAACAAGAAAAGCGTTGATGTGTCAGTTAAAATTAGTAAGATGGCAATAAAGAGCATTATTAAACAGAAGATGAAGGAAAGGTGGCAAAAGCAATGGGAGGAAGAGAGGAAAGGAAAATGGTTTTACATGATCCAGAGGAGAGTGGGAGAAATGAGATGGGCAGGGAAGAACATAGGAGAAGAAACAATTATATCAGGACTTAGATTTGGGCACACAGGATTAAATAATACATTATTCTAAATAGGTAAACATAACAATGGCAGATGTGAATATTGTGAGCAACAAGAGACAGTTGAACACGTTATGGTATACTGTAGGAAGTATGAAAGAGAAAGGAGAGAAATGGTTCAAAATCTAAAAAAGAAAAGAATACAATTTGATTTAATAGAAATACTTAGAAAAAACTCAAGAGATAAGTGTTATGTGATTGTTTTTCATTATCTTAGATTAATAAATGTAATGGAGAGGATTTGAAATCTTATTTTGGTTTTGTTTATATTGTTTTGTTAATTTGATTGTGACTTGTTTTGTTTAGTATAAATAATTCTGATCCACACTCCATACCAGTTGGTGGCGGTAATGCACCATTTGGTTGCGTGCCAACCGGCAAAAAAAATCCATAAAGAAAAAGAAGAAGCAGAAGACTTCCCGACAGCAGGGGGCGCACCTGAAAAAAACTGAAAGGCGCCGGTTTGGCTGAGGAAGAAAGACGTGATATCACAGCTAACAGCAGGGACGTGCAGAGGGGGGCGGGGGGCTTGGTCACCTGCCCCTTTGCCCCTTGATGCCCAAAGTGCCCTTTTGTCAGTGTTTTTTTATGTGTGTGTGTGTGCATGTCCAAAATAAAAATAATTTAGATCTAAATTGCCACAGTTACCGTGGCACGGTTACATGATCCACATAACGTGCCTCACTTTTCCCTTCTTCTCCTCTCGCAGCTCCGCGGCTGCTGCTGCCGCTGTCTGACTGCCTGCCCCTTTAAATCGGCAGCACACGTGACTGTGCTCTGTGCATTTTTTTAAACTTAACTCTCATTGGTTGTACTGCCTTAAATCCCGCCTTTCCTCTTTCTGATTTCTAGCGCGTGTGTGCGTGCTTATTTGCTTGGAGCGCAAGATTTAAATTTCAATTCATACAGGTATACTGCCGTTACCTCAATTAATACTTGACAACAAACTAGTCCCAGTTAAAGGTATACTATGCAACCGGGGTTGATTTTCCAGCGAGGCTCCCCCCAGAGGGCGAAAGTAAAAGTGCATTGTCGTAAAGATGCTCAGCTGTTCTCCTGGTTTCTCCATCAAGCCAGGTGCGGTTGTTTGTAGGTGGGGTTGTATTTCCCCTAACCCTAACATACATAAATTTCCCTCGACAGACACAAATATCCTAAAGTTAGTATATTACAGTTATTATCCATTATGCACTTACCAAATATGACTTCAAACAGATTTAAAGTCCTGAATTCCTACTTTCCATTCCAGCCCACAAAGTTGTACTGCCTTGACAGGCCATAGTCCATGATGAAGAACATCATACGTCTCGTGGCCTCATCCACAGTCCTCCCACCAATGTCTGACACTGCTGTGACCTAAGGGGGAACAAAAACAGTTCAAAGCTAATTCATTTTTATAGCTCACAGGAGTAAACACGATGCACAGACAAACTCTGGGTCTAGATTATTTTCATTGTTGATTAATCTATTGATTATTTTAACAATTAATTGATTGGTTGCTATAATAATAAAATGTTACAAAATTTTGAAAAATGTCAATGTTTCCCAAATCTCTTGTTCTGTCAACAAAACATGGAGATACTCAGTTTATTGCCATAAATGAGCAAAGAAAACAGAAATATTCACATTTATGAAGCTGAAATCAGAGACGTAGGACTCTTTTGTTGGGTGTTCACGTCAATAATAAGATGGACTGGACTCATAACACCGACGCTCTGCATAAGAAGGGCCAGAGCCGCCTCCATCTCCTGAGGAGGCTGAGTTCCTTTGGAGTGAGCAGGCCCCTGCTTAAGACTTTTTATGACTCTGTGGTGGCCTCAGCCCTTCTCTACGCTGTCGTCTGCTGGGCTCCAGGCAGCGCAGAACGGGACAGAATGAGGCTGAATAAGATGGTGAGGAAGGCCACTTCTGTCCTGGGCTGCACTCTGGACTCAGTGGAGGAAGTAGCTGAGAGGAGGGTGTTGTCCAAGTTCACATCCATCATGGACAACACCTTCCACCCCCTGTGCAGATTATATAGCAATCATTCTGACTGCTATATAATCTGCAATCAGATTATACAGTGCTGCACTGTAACTGTAAGCAATGTGCAATAATCTATCTAATTCACTGTGCGATAACCAGTGCAATAATCCTGAAAGAAGTGACTTCTGCTGCTATCAGTAACTGTAACCACAACTGTTATAACTTTGGGCAATAACTACTGTGCAATAATCTATTTATTACACTGTGCTATAACCTGTACAATGATCCGAAGAACTTCTGCTGCTATCACCAGGTGAATATATGTCAGTACATGTGCATGTAGGCATACAGGTAAAAGCCAGTAAATTAGAATATTTTGAAAAACTTGATTTATTTCAGTAATTGCATTCAAAAGGTGTAACTTGTACATTATATTTATTCATTGCACACAGACTGATGCATTCAAATGTTTATTTCATTTAATTTTGATGATTTGAAGTGGCAACAAATGAAAATCCAATCAGCTAAGTTGCTGGAAGCCGGTGAATACACGCTGAAAGGTGACATGGCCACAGGTGGAAATAATTCATTAATTAACTGGAGCAGCGACAGTGTGTCTGTCGGCAGCTTACCGGGGGAAGTTGTTGTCAGATGGTCAATCCGCTCCACTTCCTGACTTGCTGGTTCACATAAACCCAAAGAAAACCTTTGACCACCACTGCTTTCATTCATGCATCTGTGGCCAGTTTGAGATGTTCTTCCAAAAGTTATGATTGAACACCGATCATAACTTTTGGTCTACGTATACATGTCTGTGCTGGTAGCCAGCGCAGAGCCATAGAGAGAAAGGCTCTGAGCCAGCGGAACCCGGATGTAAACAAGAGCCTTGCTCGCTAGCCTTAGGGCGCTAGCATTAGCGCTATAAGTAGCACCTTAAGACGCTAGAATTAGCCGCAGAACTGAGACTGCTCATCCCACCTCAAGTTGTGGTGGGGGATATTACACTACATGCATATATAATCCAAAAAGCCTTACCTGTTTGTCTGTTTCCCCTCCTAAATTCTCCAATGTGTGGTGCTAATGTTGTTAGCTGTGACATCACGGACTTCTTCCTCAGGCAAACGGACACGTTTCAGATTGTTGGAGTGCGCCCCCTGCTGTTGGGAGTCTTCTTCTTCTCTTGTTCTTTATGAATTTTTCTCACAGTGTGTCATATATGTTCAACTGTCTCTTGTTCCTCACAATACTCACATCTGCCAGTGTTATGCTTCCCTATTTTGAATAATGTACCATTTAATCCTGTGTGGGCAAATCTAAGTCTTGATATAAGATAAGATAGTCTTTATTGATCTCACATCGGAGAAATTCACTTGTCACATCGGCTCAATAGTCAGTCAATAGTCAGCAGTAGGAAAGGGTGCATCAGTTATATACAGTGTATCTTCCTATATACAGTGGATCAAAAAGAAAATGAGAAAAAAAGTAAGAATTAAAAAAATACAAAAGAAATCGGAGTAGGCAGGTGATGTCATGTGTACTTCCCGGTTATATACATACATACATACATACATACACACACACACATTATATATATATATATATATAAATAAAGGCAAGGCAAGGCGAGGCAAATTTATTTGTATAGCACAATTCAGTACAGAGACAATGCAAAGTGCTTTACATGATTAAAATACAGGAAAAGAAAACAGAAAATGTAGACATCAATAAACAGCTGGACTAAAAAAGTTGAACTAATGCTGTTTCAGTAGAACAGTTTAACTAGAACAGTCAAAAACAGTCCTAAACAGATGTGTTTTTAATCTTGATTAAAAAGAACTCAGGTTTTCCGCACTTTTACAGTTTTCTGGAAGTTTGTTCCAGATAAGTGGAGCGTAGGAACTAAATGCTGCTTCTCCTTGTTTAGTTCTGGCTGTAGGTACGCAGAGAAGGCTGGAGCCAGAAGACCTTAGTGCTCTGGATGGTTGATACACTGATAACAAGTCTGTGATGTATTTAGATGCGTTCAGCAGCGTTCTGGATCAGCTGCAGCTGTCTGATCCACTTTTTAGGCAGACCTGTGAAAACACCGTTGCAGTAATCGATTCTACTAAAGATAAACGCATGGATTAGTTTTTCCAGATCCTGCTGAGACATCAGTCCTTTAATCCTGGAAATGTTCTTCAGGTGATAGAAAGCCGATCTTGTATATATATATATATATATATATATATATATATAGGCCTACATACACATGTACTGACATATATTCACTTGGTGATAGCAGCAGAAGTTCTTCCGGATCATTGCACAGGTTATAGCACAGTGTATTAAATAGATTATTGCACATTATTTATTGCCCAAAGTTATAACAGTTGTGGTTATATAGAACAGATTGCTGGATCAATGTGTGCTTCTGTGCTTTTTTGTCTGTCTTGTTGTGTCTCTGCTCTGTCTTCTGTAACCCCCAGTCGGTCGAGGCAGATGACCGTTCATACTGAGCCCGGTTCTGCTGGAGGTTTTTCTTTCCTGTTAATGGGGAGGTTTTTTTTCCCTGTTGCTTCATGCTTGTTCAGTATGAGGGATTGTTGCAAAGCCATGGACAATGCAGACTACTCTCCCTGTGGCTCGACGCTTTTTCAGGAGGAAATGCTGCTTGTCAAGACCTTTATGCAATCAACTGGTTCCCTCGGCTAAAATGTTTATCCATTTTAGCCGCGCAATCCTCCATAATTAAAGTCCGACAGTCCACAGATCGCAACAGTTTGTTGATACAAAATTAATTGTTCATCCACTTCAGCAACCAATGCATTGGAATTACGCCCTTAGTTGTGCTCACTATATTTAGATGGCCATCATATCGGTGGTAGCGCTACACATACCTAATCCAGACGAATGATGGTTCAAATCCAGCGCCGATCTGATCAACTGCGTCCTCACCGATGTCTATCCTGTCCGACGTCACCTCAGGTGAGCTGAGTTCGATCAGCTGATGCTCCACTCCAAACACGTAACCTCCAGCCCAGTCTTATCTTGCGCAATCACCACCATCAACCATGCAGAAACACGTATCTTTACTTATGCACAGTTCGTGAAGCTGCACAAACAGTTTTTGACTGGTTTTGTAGCGGCCAAGCCAATACTTTAAGCCACTGAGGTGCTGCATCGGGGTAATAGAGTTGACGTGCTTATTGTTACCTTTTTGGGATGAATTAGAGTCCGAGTCGTCAGGGCATGTTGAACGCTTCGTCCATTTATTTTCCTCTTTGCATATCAAATGTCCATCATACATGAACACATCTCCAGACAACATATAAAGCAGACTTGCTTGCTTGTATTTATCTTTTTGCGGTCAAAAACTGTTTTCCCCTTCCGGGTGGAAAACCTACCTATCAAAGAAAAGTTCCCCCCTTAAAAAGACATGAACGCTAATTACCCAATCAATGCATTTGCGCTCCTACATATAGGATTAAAGATTAAAATCTTATTTCTTTTAAAGGCCAGCTAAAGATATTTTAAAGCTGCTTCCACTTTTGGACGAATGTGTATAAATGGTTTGGTAAAATATGTACCGTGACTTACAGATGACGCCCAAACATTTGGGTGTGCTGCCATCTAGTGTTGGAAATAATAAATGTTTTTTCCTTCAAAACACAATTCATGTTATAAATAATTGTCAAAAAAATATGGTTGGACATAGCAAAAATGTTTTTGATAACTTTTGATCCTCTATGTGTGAGGAATTTTTTGGAGTAACTTTGAATGCCATAAGTGTAACGGTTTAGGAGTAGTTTATTCAAATGTAACCCCCAAAAATATGGGAAAATGACATCTTTGATGAGAAATGAATGATTTCCTGTAGGAGGTAGCCCATTGCTTCAAGAGGCTTTTTTGTAGGGCCTATGAAGTTACATGCACTTACCGAGTTTCATAATTCTCAGACAAAGCATGGCTTGGGGCTTACTGATTTAATGCGTTTTTAATGGTTTTCCACAAACCTGATTTTTGCAATGCGACAGCTCAGGCAAATATGCATATTTCATAAAACCTTTGATAACTTTTAAACGTCAATGTCTTAACTGCATGCTGAAAAAATTTGAAAGTAATAGGTTAAAATGCCTAGGACTAGTTCGTTAAAGTTTGAGGCAAAAACGGCCAATATTTTACCCTTTGACCCAAAATAGCAGACTTCCTGTGGGTTTTAGAGCATACACCCAAGAGACTTTTTTTCATAATTTTAAAAAACCTACCTAGGTAAAAAATTTCAGCTTTCTACGTGTTACGGTTTGGCCCAACTCACTCTAGTTGGCGCTGTTGAGCAGGTTTGCCACGCCCGTTTTCAATTACACTAAAATCATGCGATTTCTCACGGGGGACAATTTTGGGCAAAGTTTGGTGAGTTTTCATGCATGTTTAGGCCTCCAAAAAGCCGTTTCAAAAGTCCCAAGAATAAATAATAATAATAATTAAAGCCGCAAGCGGCGATGAGCGGCCCTCGCAGCCAAGCACCGCTGGGGTACGCGCACCTCCTGCCGCCAGCCACCGCAGAAGCTGTCACGCATTTTCCCCGCCCGTCCACTGGGCGATTCACACGAACCCTTTCGGCAGCGCTCCCCCACGACTCACAAAAAATCTGGTGCAGATTGGTGGATGCACCGAGGAGATACAGCCGTTGAATAATGATAATGCATTTGGCCACCGGGCCGGACCGCTGGGGTTGTAAAGAGATGACATGTTGGAACTATATAAATAAAATTGGATTGAATTAATTTGTCTTTATATAAAACACATGAGTTGCCTCTTGGCATGGCATGCACTAATATATATATATATATATATATATATATATATATATATATATATATATATATATATATATATATATATATATACATATACATACACACATTTGACCTAATAAAATACATTATTCATGTTTTTATTAGGTCAAATGCAATAATTCAATTCAATTTTATTTATATAGCGCCAAATCATGAAACATGTCATCTCAAGGCACTTTACAAAGTTAAGTTCAATCATATTATACATATTGGGTCAGATTATACAGATTGGTCAAAAATGTTCCTATATAAGGAAACCAGTTGATACATATTGGGTCAGATTATACAGATTGGTCAAAAATGTTCCTATATAAGGAAACCGGTTGATTGCATCAAAGTCTCGACAAGCAGCATTCACTCCTGGAGAAGCGTAGAGCCACAGGGAGAGTCGTCTGCATTGTACATGGCTTTGCTGCAATCCCTCATACTGAGCAAGCATGAAGCGACAGTGGGAAGAAAAACTCCCCATTAACGGGAAGGAAAACCTCCAGCAGAACCGGGCTCAGTATGAACGGTCATCTGCCTCGACCGACTGGGGGTTACAGAAGACAGAGCAGAGACACAACAAGAGAGACAAAAAAAGCACAGAACCACACATTGATCCAGTAATCTGTTCTACATTAGATGGTAGTAACGGGTGAGCCGTCTTCTTTGGATGATGTCACAGTTAACAGAACGCCAGACCAGGTGTACCTACTATGAAGATAAAAGAGAGAAACAGAAAATTAAAGCAGAAATGACAACACGTAATGCATAATTGAAGAACAGTAGAACTCTATAGAGTGAGAAAATTAGATCCTGACGTCCTCCAGTAGCCTAAGCCTATAGCAGTAAAACTATAAAAGGTAGCTCAGAGTAACATGAGCCACTCTAGTTATAAGCTTTGTCAAAAAGGAAGGTTTTAAGATTAGTCTTAAAAGTAGACAGGGTGTCTGCTTCACGGACCAAAACTGGGAATTGGTTCCACAGGAGAGGAGCCTGATAGCTAAAGGATCTGCCTCCCATTCTACTTTTAGAGACTCTAGGAACCACCAGCAGACCTGCAGTCTGAGAGCAAAGTGCTCTGTTAGGAACATACGGGGTAATCAGAGCTCTGATATATGATGGAGCTTGATTATTAAGGGCTTTATACGTTAGAAGAAGAATTTTAAATTCTATTTTTGATTTCACAGGAAGCCAATGAAGGGAAGCTAAAATTGGAGAAATATGATCCCGCTTGTTGATTTTCATCAGAACTCTTGCTGCAGCATTTTGGATCAGCTGAAGGCTTTGAACTGCAGTTTGTGGACTTCCTGATAGTAACGAATTGCAATAGTCCAGCCTTGAAGTAACAAATGCATGGACTAGTTTTTCAGCATCACTCCTGGACAGAATGTTTCTAATTTTGGCGATATTCCGGAGGTGAAAAAAGGAAACTCTGGAAACCTGTTTAATATGGGATTTAAATGACATGTCTTGGTCAAAAATAACACCAAGGTTTTTTACTTTATTACCAGAGGCCAAGTTAATGCCATCCAGATTAAGTGATTGGTTAAGAAGTTTATTTTTTGAGGACTCTGGCCCAAAGATTACAACTTCGGTCTTGTCAGAATTTAGATGCAGGAAATTTAAAGTCATCCAGCTTTTGATGTCATCAAGACATGACTGCAGTTGAAGTAATTGATTGGATTCATCAGGATTTATGGATAAATATAGCTGAGTGTCATCAGCATAACAGTGGAAATTAATCTCATGCTGTCTGATAATTTTGCCGATCGGAAGCATATATTTAGTAAAGAGAATTGGTCCAAGGACTGAACCCTGTGGTACTCCACAGGTGACCCTAGAGTTTAAGGAAGATTTATTATTAACATGAACAAACTGGAATCTGTCTGACAGATAAGATTTAAACCAGCCTAATGCTTTTCCCTTAATCCCTACAGTATGCTCAAGTCTTTGCAGGAGAATATTTTGATCAACTGTATCAAATGCAGTACTGAGATCTAACAGGACAAGTACAGACACAAGTCCATTATCTGAGGCCATGAGAATATCATTAGTGACCTTCACCAGAGCTGTTTCAGTGCTATGATGAGCTCTGAAGCCTGACTGAAACTCCTCAAGTAGGTCATTGCTTTGTAAATGTTCACAAAGTTGATTAGCAACTACTTTCTCAAGAATTTTAGATAAGAAAAGAAGATTAGATATAGGTCTGTAGTTTACTAGCTCATCTTGATCAAGAGAAGGTTTCTTAAGTAAAGGTTTAATAACAGCTACTTTAAAAACCTGTGGTACATATCCATTTACTAAGGATAGATTAATCATGTCTAAAATAGGACCACTGATCAAAGGGAATACCTCCTTAAACAACTTAGTTGGGATTGGGTCTAACACACAGGTAGAAGTTTTAGATGAAGCTAAGATTTTAGATAGCTCAGAAAGCTCTACTGCTTCTAAACAGTTCAAACACTGTGCAGGTTCTAAAGATTCCTCCAATGCTGCCT
This sequence comes from Fundulus diaphanus, assembly GCA_037039145.1. Taxonomy (NCBI): domain Eukaryota; kingdom Metazoa; phylum Chordata; class Actinopteri; order Cyprinodontiformes; family Fundulidae; genus Fundulus; species Fundulus diaphanus. Next base: position 34,228,944 of record CM073144.1, read on the forward strand.
TACTTATAATAGATAATAGATATAATAGATTGTATTTTACGTATCAGGTACATAATACACACACACACACATACGATATTATACGTAATATAATAACCATTATAACAATTTAAGAAACTAGTTATAATGCTTATATATCAAAAAAGAACATGGAACACAAAAAACATGGTCCATCATATGGGAAGGAGGGACCTGTTGGACCTTTCTATTGCATCCCCTGTCCCTTGATCCGATCAGCCATTTCGACACTGCCCTCTCCAAATCCTTCCTGGTGATCTGTCTGGTTAATGTGTTGTTCTTTAAAGCTCCTGCGGGAAACATATCTTATGGTCACTTTATATGTACCAACACAACTCTCAACTACAATTGTAAAGTCAACTATGTTAAGGTGAAATTTACCAACAAATGATCAGTTTTATATCAATTACCCAAGATTTAAATTGTAATTTTGGGTGAAGTATCCCTTTACATAATTGACTTTACAAACCTGCAAACGTCAGAATGAACTGGGAAAAAGCTAAGAAAAAAAGATCAAAATTCAAAGCTGACTGGCCAAGGCTGTCACATTTTTTTACTTCTTTCTAAAATCTGGCTTTATTAAATTGCCCATAAAAAAATTAAAAACCAAGGAAAAATTACAAAATGTAATTTTTTTGATAAGAACAGCTGTTGACTGGAAGATCTGTGCAAGAAAATCTTGAAAACATTTCTTATATGATAACATTTCTGGAGCACCTGTTTTGAGGGGACATTTATGTCCTTAAGGTGAGGGTATTATTGACATTAGAAAATTAAATTCATAACATACATAAATTTCCCTCGACAGACACAAATATCCAAAAGTTACTATATTACAGTTATTATCCATTATGCACTTACCAAATATGACTTCAAACAGATTTAAAGTCCTGAATTCCTACTTTCCATTCCAGCCCACAAAGTTGTACTGCCTTGACAGGCCATAGTCCATGATGAAGAACATCATACGTCTTGTGGCCTCATCCACAGTCCTCCCACCAATGTCTGACACTGCTGTGACCTAAGGGGGAAGAAAAACAGTTCAAAGCTAATTAATTTTTATATCTTACAGGAGTAAACACGATGCAAAGACAAACTCTGGGTCTAGATTATTTCCATTGTTGATTAATCTATTGATTATTTTAACAATTAATTGATTGGTTGCTATAATAATAAAATGTTACAAAATTTTGAAAAATGTCAGTGTTTCCCAAATCTCTTGTTCTGTCAACAAAACATGGAGATACTCAGTTTATTGCTTAAGACTTTTTATGACTCTGTGGTGGCCTCAGCCCTTCTCTACGCTGTCGTCTGCTGGGCTCCAGGCAGCGCAGAACGGGACCGAATGAGTCTGAATAAGCTGGTGAGGAAGGCCACTTCTGTCCTGGGCTGCACTCTGGACTCAGCGGAGGAAGTAGCTGAGAGGAGGGTGTTGTCCAAGTTCACATCCATCATGGACAACACCTTCCACCCCCTGCGCCAGACTGTAGAGCAGCTGAGCAGCTCCTTTAGTGGCAGACTTAGACACCCTGTCTGTAAAAAGGAGCGCTACCGCAAGTCATTCATTCCTGCTGCTATCAGAATATACAGTGCTGCACTGTAACTGTAACCAATGTGCAATAATCTAATTCACTGTGCGATAACCCGTGCAATAATCCTGAAAGAAGTGACTTCTGCTGCTATCAGTAACTGTAACCACAACTGTTATAACTTTGGGCAATAACTAATGTGCAATAATCTATTTAATACACTGTGCTATAACCTGTCCAATGATCCAAAGAACTTCTGCTGCTATCACCAGGTATATATGTCAGTACATGTGTATGTAGGCATATGTATGTGTCACAGGACAGGTTGCCCTGTGACTGGCAACCTGTCCAGGATGGACGAGCCCCCACCCCCCACGACCCCGTGTGACGCCGAGCTGCGTTTCCCCATCAGATACGGCTTGACGTCACACCTGTAGGGAAAAGCCGGTATAAATCGATGAAGGATGGGATGTTAATTTTTTAAAAAGTTTAATAAAATTGCTCAAAGTTTATCAGAAAAAAACATAACTTGCTTTTAAATATGGACATTTTTAATAAGCAAAATGTTAATGTATTTCGTAAAGTTATTGTTGAAGTTAATCTTGGCTGCAGTACTCTGTTTGGCAGATGTTTTGGGGTTGGAGTAAAATGAGTCCATAGATCCACAGACAGGAGGCTTGTTCAGTGGTTTCTAGTACGACTTGCTTCTGCAGTGTCGCTCAACTGCGTGTAAAAATAAAAAAAATTACTTCATAAAAGCTCTCTGAGAATAACCTCTGGCCTCACCCAGTTAGAACCCGCTCTCCAGTCCATGTTGTAGCTGCAGTTTTTTTTTTACGTCGTTTCCTTAATAATCTGTACAAATCAAAATCCTTGTCATTTTATTAAGAGTGTCGTGGTGCGCAGCGGCTCATCAGGTGGAGCTGCTGCATATTGACTGATAGCCGCTCTGACTGCAGCTCTGCCTTCTTTTGTTCAGAAAAGCGCAGGTGAAATTATTTAATTTATTATTTAACTTTTTCCAAATCGGACCCTGTCAAATGCGGGACAAATGCGCGTCATGGTAAATTAGCCTTTACTCTTCGAATTTTAAATAAAGCGTTACAGCGAATATTGAGGAGGTCCCTGATTGGTTTATCAGCTAAGTTGCTGGAAGCCAGTGAATACACGCTGAAAGGTGACATGGCCACAGGTGGAAATAATTCATTAATTAACTGGAGCAGCGACAGTGTGTCTGTAGGCAGCTTACCGGGGGAAGTTGTTGTCAGATGGTCAATCCGCTCCACTTCCTGACTTGCTGGTTCGCATAAACCCAAAGAAAACCTTTGACCACCACTGCTTTCATTCATGCATCTGTGGCCAGTTTGAGATGTTCTTCCAAAAGTTATGATTGAACACCGATCATAACTTTTGGTCTACGTATACATCTCTGTGCTGGTAGCAAACGCAGAGCCATAGAGAGAAAGGCTCTGAGCCAGCGGAACCCGGATGTAAACAAGAGCCTTGCTCGTTAGCCTTAAGGCGCTAGCATTAGCGCTAATATTAGCGCCTTAAGGCACTAGAATTAGCCGCAGAACTGAGACTGCTCATCCCACCTCAAGTTGTGGTGGGGGATATTACACTACATGCATATATAATCCAAAAAGCCTTACCTGTTTGTCTGTTTCCCCTCCTAAATTCTCCAATGTGTGGTGCTAATGTTGTTAGCTGTGACATCACGGACTTCTTCCTCAGGCAAACGGACACGTTTCAGATTGTTGGAGTGCGCCCCCTGCTGTTGGGAGTCTTCTTCTTCTCTTGTTCTTTATGAATTTTTCTCACAGTGTGTCATATATGTTCAACTGTCTCTTGTTCCTCACAATACTCACATCTGCCAGTGTTATGCTTCCCTATTTTGAATAATGTACCATTTAATCCTGTGTGGGCAAATCTAAGTCTTGATATGAGATAAGATAAGATAGTCTTTATTGATCTCACATTGGAGAAATTCACTTGTCGGCTCAATAGTGTGTGTGTGTATATATATATATATATATATATATATATATATATATACATATATATATATATATATATATATACACATGCCTACATACACATGTACTGACATATATTCACTTGGTGAAAGCAGAAGAAGTTCTTCTGGATCCTTGCACAGGTTATAGCACAGTGTATTAAATAGATTATTGCACATTAGTTATTGCCCAAAGTCATAACAGTTGTGGTTATATAGAACAGATTACTGGATCACTGTGTGCTTCTGTGCTTTTTTTGTCTGTCTTGTTGTGTCTCTGCTCTGTCTTCTGTAACCCCCAGTCGGTCGAGGCAGATGACCGTTCATACTGAGCCCGGTTCTGCTGGAGGTTTGTCCTTCATGTTAATGAAGGAGGTTTTTTTCCCCTGTTGCTTCATGCTTGCTCAGTATGAGGGATTGTTGCAAAGCCATGGACAATGCAGACAACTCTCCCTGTGACTCTAGGCTTCTTCAGGAGGAAATGCTGCTTGTCAAGACTTTTATGCAATCAACTGGTTCCCTTATATAGGATTAAAGAATCAAAGCTTCTTTCTTTTAAAGGCCAGCTAAAGATATTTTAAAGCTGCTTCCACTTTTGGACGAATGTGTATGAATGGTTTGGTAAAATATGTACCGTGACTTACAGATGACGCCCAAACATTTGGGTTTGCTGCCATCTAGTGTTGGAAATAATAAATGTTTTTTCCTTCAAAACACAATTCATGTTATAAATAATTGTCAAAAAAATATGGTTGGACGTAGCAAAAATGTTTTTGATAACTTTTGATCCTCTATGTGTGAGGAATTTTTTGGAGTAACTTTGAATGCCATAAGTGTAACGGTTTAGGAGTAGTTTATTCAAATGTAACACCCAAAAATATGGGAAAATGACATCTTTGATGAGAAATGAATGATTTCCTGTAGGAGGTAGCCCATTGCTTCAAGAGGCTTTTTTGTAGGGCCTATGAAGTTACATGCACTTACTGAGTTTCATAATTCTCAGACAAAGCATGGCTTGGGGCTTACTGATTTAATGCGTTTTTAATGGTTTTCCACAAACCTGATTTTTGCAATGCGACAGCTCAGGCAAATATGCATATTTCATAAAACCTTTGATAACTTTTAAAAGTCAATGTCTTAACTGCATGCTGAAAAAAATTGAAAGTAATAGGTTAAAATGCCTAGGACTAGTTCGTTAAAGTTCGAGGCAAAAACGGCCAATATTTTACCCTTTGACCCAAAATAGCAGACTTCCTGTGGGTTTTAGAGCATACACCCAAGAGACTTTTTTTCATAATTTTAAAAAACCTACCTAGGTAAAAAATTTCAGCTTTCTACGTGTTACGGTTTGGCCCAACTCACTCTAGTTGGCGCTGTTGAGCAGGTTTGCCACGCCCGTTTTCAATTACACAAAAATCATGCGATTTCTCACGGGGGACAATTTTGGGCAAAGTTTGGTGAGTTTTCATGCATGTTTAGGCCTCCAAAAAGCCGTTTCAAAAGTCACAAGAATAAATAATAATAATAATAATAATAATAATAATAATAATAAAATCTGCAGTTACAATAGGCCTTCGCAGCGCTTAGCTGCTCGGGCCTAATAATAATAATAATAATAATAAAATCTGCAGTTACAATAGGCCTTCGCAGCGCTTAGCTGCTCGGGCCTAATTAAAGCCGCAAGCGGCGATGAGCGGCCCTCGCAGCCAAGCACCGCTGGGGTACGCGCACCGCCTGCCGCCAGCCACCGCAGAAGCTGTCACGCAATTTCCCTGCCCGTCCACCGGGCAATTCACACGAACCCGTTTGGCAGCGCTCCCCCACAACTCACAAAAAATCAGGTGCAGATCGGTCGATGCAGCGAGGAGATACAGCCGTTGAATAATGATAATGCATTTGGCCACCGGGCCGGACTAAATCGTTCAGCGAGCCTACCGTTTGACACCCCTGGTTCAAACATTAGTTTACTGGTTGAAATGCAGTTCAAAGTCTTCAGCTGAAAAGTTGTACACAAAAAAGGTGTTGCACACAAATAAAACTTGTTTTGCACACAAAAATATATGTTTCACACAAAAAAAATTTGTTTTGCAAACTGCCAACCTTGCGCTCCAAATATCATTTATAAGTTTTCCTCCAGTACAAAATGGTCTCTGCTCGACTACAAAACAATCCCACCCACGCTGCAGTAAATTTATGCCAAAAGTCACGTGATGCATTAAGAGTTGTTGTTGTTCAGACTTCCCGACAGGAGAGGTTAAACCATGTTGATGGAGATGAGCAGACAGGACGCTCTCGGGTGGGAGACTGAGTGACAGGCTGGTTGGAAACAGGTGCGTGCGTTGCTTCGTCAGAGAAATCTATCTGAAGGAAGAAGGAAAAGGTTGGCGGTAGGCATAAGCAAGTTTGTGACTGGATCAGGATGGCGGCTCAGGTTGTCGAGGATGAGGAAGAACTACATAGTGATATGGATACGGATAGTTGAACGCCAGTTGCTAGTTACCGGGGAAGTGGAAAATTCAAAAGTAGTGAAGCAGGCAGAGGTTCTGGGAATTCAGGAGACAAAGGAAATCTTGAAGACGACAGTACAGATGATGGAAGCAAGGGTGTGCATAAAAAGATTCAATTCAATTCAATTTTATTTACGTCAGACCAGGTGTACCTACTATGAAGAAAAAAGAGAGAGAGCAAAAAGTTAAAAGCTGAAATGTCAACAGTCATTTCAATGTAATGGAATGAAAAACTGGAGAACAGTAGACTGTAGAACCGTAGAAATCAGTAGAGTGATAAAAATATACCCTGATGTCCTCCAGTAGCCTAAGCCTATAGCAGCACAACTATAGATGTAGCTCAGGGTAACATGAGCCTCTCTAACTATCAGCTTTGTCAAAAAGGAAAGTTTTAAGATTAGTCTTAAAAGTAGACAAGGTGTCTGCCTCACGGACCAAAACTGGGAGTTGGTTCCACAGGAGAGGAGCCTGATAGCTAAAGGATCTGCCTCCCATTCTACTTTTAGAGGCTCTAGGAACCACCAGCAGAGCTGCAGTCTGAGAGCAAAGTGCTCTGTTAGGAACATACGGGGTAATCAGAGAATGGGAAATGACCTAGAAGTTGGAAAGAGGCTATTGTGGTTCCAATTCCAAAAACAGGTAAAGATAGCTCAAAACCAGAAAATTATAGACCTATTGCTTTAACATCATGTTTAAGTAAAATTATGGAGAAAATGGTAATTGAAAGATTAATTTATTTTGTTGAATCAAAAGGGTACTTATCAAATTATCAAAGCGGTTTCAGAAGAGGAAGGAATACTATGGATCCAATTGTGTGTTTACAACATGAGGTACTAACAGCAAAAGTTAATAAAGAAAGTTTTTTGGCAGTGTTCTTAGATATAGAAAAGGCTTATGATATGATGTGGAAAGAGGGATTATTGATCAAATTGAGGAAAATGTGAATTTGTGGAAGAATTTATCATTGGGTAGAGAACTTTTTAACAATTCAATTCAATTCAATTTTATTTATATAACGCCAATTCATAAACATGTCATCTCGAGGCACTTTACAAAGTCAAAATCAATCATATTATACAGATTGGTCAAAAATTTCCTATATAAGGAAACCAGTTGATTGCATCAAAGTCCCAACAAGCAGCATTCACTCCTGGAGAAGCGCAGTGCTACAGGGGGAGTCGTCTGCATTGTCCATGGCTTTGCAACAATCCCTCATACTGAGCAAGCATGAAGCGTCAGTGGAAAGAAAAACCACCCATTAGCAGGAAGGAAAAACCTCCAGCAGAACCAGGCTCAGTATGAACGGTCATCTGCCTCGACCGACTGGGGGTTACAGAAGACAGAGCAGAGACACAACAAGACAGACAAAAAAGCACAGAAGCACACATTGATCCAGTGATCTGTTATACATTAGATGGTAATAGTGGTGATCTGTCTTCCCTGGATGATGTCACAGTTAACAGAACGTCAGACTAGGTGTACCTACTATGAAGAAAAAAGAGAGAGAACAAAAAGTTACAAGCTGAAATGACAACAGTCATTTCAATGTAATGCAATGCAAAACTGGAGAACAGTAGACTGGAGAACAGTAGAAATCAGTAGAGTGAGAGAAATAGACCCCGATGTCCTCCAGCAGCCTAAGCCTATAGCAGCATAACTACAGATGTAGCTCAGGGTAACATGAGCCACTCTAACTATAAGCTTAAATTCTATTCTTGATATAACAGGAAGCCAATGAAGGGAAGCTAAAATTGGAGAAATATGATCCCTCTTGTTGATTTTCATCAGAACTCTTGCTGCAGCATTTTGGATCAGCTGAAGACTTCGAACTGCATTTTGTGGACTTCCTGATAGTAAAGAATTACAATAGTCCAGCCTTGAAGTAACAAATGCATGGACTAGTTTTTCAGCATCACCCCTGGACAGAATGTTTCTAATTTTGGCGATATTCCTGAGGTGAAAAAAAGGAAACTCTGGAAACCTGTTTAATATGGGATTTAAATGACATGTCTTGGTCGAAGACAACACCAAGATTTTTAACTTTATTTCCAGAGGCCAGAATGGATAATACAGGTAAGAGTTGGTAAGAGTCTTTCAGGGAGAAATTAAAAAGAACCACACAAGGCAGTATTATCAGTCCTTTATTATTTTCAGTTATGATAAATGATGCACTTAAAGAAATAGAAAATGAATTGGGTTGTTCATTGTTTGCTGATGACGGAGCTATTTGGAAACGTAGAAGGAATGTTAAATATATTGTAGGCTCTTCCTGGCTCTTATTCAAGAGCCAGGAAGTGAGCGGCTTGCTCCTTTATTATCTTCTTACACATTTAGTCAGCATTTCTGACTGCTTTGAATCCAGTGTAAAACTAGAAAAGAAAGATACAAAAAAATGGCTTAATAAACAGCCATGTAAATATCAGTATTAACGTATCAAAGTATCAGCTGCTTAATATTAACTCAACAGGTATTTTCACAGCTGGCTAGAAAAGTGGCAAATTAGCAAGTAAACACACACACTCTGCTGTCACACAGACCACGACATTTTACCGTTGCTTTTATACACAAAATAACCATAAAAGATATTAACATATCTTATCGAATCTGTAAACAATGAGCAACACTTACAACCATTGCTTTCGGAGATTAACTGCATTGTTGCTGCCCTGAGACGATGCACACATGCTCTCTTCCTCTTGTTTGCGTCTTTACTTCCTACTTCCGGTTTGGAAGATTTTCAACATAAAAGCACCGCAAATTCATTTAAAACAGAGAACGGTATATTAACAATTCAAAGTAGTTTTTAAATGTCTTTTAAACATATTAAACATATTCAGGGCAGAACAAAGATCTAGAGAGAGTAAAGCAATTTAAATTCTTAGGAGTATGGTTTGATAAAAAAAACTATCCTGGAAAGTGCACATAGATAAGGTTATTGAAAAATGTAAAAGGATACTTAATATATTGAGATGTTTAGTTGGGTATGAATGTTACATTCCTGCAGTGAAAAAGAAAGGGTTCATAATGAAGTTGGACAATTATTCAGAAAGCTACAGAATTAGGATTAAATCATTTAAATATTAGTCCAACAGTACCATTATCAATAACACCACCATGGATTTTACCTGAAACAATAGTAGATTTAACAATATTGGAAAAGAAAAATAAAGATAAAATGTATATGTGTAATTCTATAATAGTGGAGGAATATATAGAACAGTTTTATAATAATGTAAAAATGTATACGGATGCATCAAAAAAGCAATTACGACAAACTGGAGTAGGTGTAATAATTCCAGAGTTTAAACTGCATATAGGGAAGAAATTAAATGAAGGAATATCTGTTTATACGGCAGAAATGATTGCATTATTAGTTGCTGTAGAATGGATTGAGGAAGTGAGACCATTAAGAGCTAACATATGTTCAGATTCAAGTTCATCATTGATCAGTTTAAAAATAAATCATTCAGAAAGCCGTCCAGATATCTTATTAGTAATTCAACAAATATTATATCATATTCAGTTGATGGGGTTATCAGCTGTGTTTCTTTGGGTTCCTGCACATATAGGAGTGAAAGGTAATTAAATGGCTGATAAGAAAGCTAAAGAGTCGATAAATAAAAGTAAGAGTGATTAAGAATAGACATGGGTAAATCAGAGGTTCAAAGTATTATGCTGCCATCTTGTGGTCAAAAATAATACCCGTTTTTATGACAAAATGACATCTTTGATGAAAATTAATTGACTTTCTTTAGGGTTTACACAATTGGTCCAAGAGACTTTTTTGTAGGGACTGAGAAGTTACATCTGCTTACCGAGTTTCATAATTCTCAGACAAAGCATGGCTTGGGGCTTACTGATTTAATGCGTTTTTAATGGTTTTCCACAAACCTGATTTTTGCAATGCGACAGCTCAGGCAAATATGCATATTTCATAAAACCTTTGATAACTTTTAACCCTCAAGGTCTCATCTCCACGCTGAAAAAATTTGAAAGTGATAGCTTAAAATGCCTAGGACTAGTTCGTTAAAGTTCGAGGCAAAAACCGTCAATATTTTACCCTTTGACCCAAAATGGCAGGCTTCCTGTGGGTTTTAGAGCATACCCACAATAGACTTTTTTTCATAATTTTAAAAAAGCTACCTAGGTAAAAAATTTCAGCTTTCTACGTTTTACGGTTTGGCCCAACTCACTCTAGTTGGCGCTGTTGAGCGGGTTTGCCACGCCCGCTTTCAATTACACTAAAATCATGCGATTTCTCACGGGGGACAATTTTGGGCAAAGTTTGGTGAGTTTTCATGCATGTTTAGGCCTCCAAAAAGCCGTTTCAAAAGTCCCAAGAATAAATAATAATAATAATTAAAGCCGCAAGCGGCGATGAGCGGCCCTCGCAGCCAAGCACCGCTGGGGTACGCGCACCTCCTGCCGCCAGCCACCGCAGAAGCTGTCACGCATTTTCCCCGCCCGTCCACTGGGCGATTCACACGAACCCTTTCGGCAGCGCTCCCCCACGACTCACAAAAAATCTGGTGCAGATTGGTGGATGCAGCGAGGAGATACAGCCGTTGAATAATGATAATGCATTTGGCCACCGGGCCGGACCGCTGGGGTTGTAAAGAGATGACATGTTGGAACTATATAAATAAAATTGGATTGAATTAATTTGTCTTTATATAAAACACATGAGTTGCCTCTTGGCATGGCATGCACTAATATATATATATATATATATATATATATATATATATATATATATATATACATATACATACACACATTTGACCTAATAAAATACATTATTCATGTTTTTATTAGGTCAAATGCAATAATTCAATTCAATTTTATTTATATAGCGCCAAATCATGAAACATGTCATCTCAAGGCACTTTACAAAGTTACGTTCAATCATATTATACATATTGGGTCAGATTATACAGATTGGTCAAAAATGTTCCTATATAAGGAAACCAGTTGATACATATTGGGTCAGATTATACAGATTGGTCAAAAATGTTCCTATATAAGGAAACCGGTTGATTGCATCAAAGTCTCGACAAGCAGCATTCACTCCTGGAGAAGCGTAGAGCCACAGGGAGAGTCGTCTGCATTGTACATGGCTTTGCTGCAATCCCTCATACTGAGCAAGCATGAAGCGACAGTGGGAAGAAAAACTCCCCATTAACGGGAAGGAAAACCTCCAGCAGAACCGGGCTCAGTATGAACGGTCATCTGCCTCGACCGACTGGGGGTTACAGAAGACAGAGCAGAGACACAACAAGAGAGACAAAAAAAGCACAGAAGCACACATTGATCCAGTAATCTGTTCTACATTAGATGGTAATAGCGGGTAAGCCGTCTTCTTTGGATGATGTCACAGTTAACAGAACGCCAGACCAGGTGTACCTACTATGAAGATAAAAGAGAGAAACAGAAAATCAAAGCAGAAATGACAACACGTAATGCATAATTGAAGAACAGTAGAACTCTATAGAGTGAGAAAATTAGATCCTGACGTCCTCCAGTAGCCTAAGCCTATAGCAGTAAAACTATAAAAGGTAGCTCAGAGTAACATGAGCCACTCTAGTTATAAGCTTTGTCAAAAAGGAAGGTTTTAAGATTAGTCTTAAAAGTAGACAGGGTGTCTGCTTCACGGACCAAAACTGGGAATTGGTTCCACAGGAGAGGAGCCTGATAGCTAAAGGATCTGCCTCCCATTCTACTTTTAGAGACTCTAGGAACCACCAGCAGACCTGCAGTCTGAGAGCAAAGTGCTCTGTTAGGAACATACGGGGTAATCAGAGCTCTGATATATGATGGAGCTTGATTATTAAGGGCTTTATACGTTAGAAGAAGAATTTTAAATTCTATTTTTGATTTCACAGGAAGCCAATGAAGGGAAGCTAAAATTGGAGAAATATGATCCCGCTTGTTGATTTTCATCAGAACTCTTGCTGCAGCATTTTGGATCAGCTGAAGGCTTTGAACTGCAGTTTGTGGACTTCCTGATAGTAACGAATTGCAATAGTCCAGCCTTGAAGTAACAAATGCATGGACTAGTTTTTCAGCATCACTCCTGGACAGAATGTTTCTAATTTTGGCGATATTCCGGAGGTGAAAAAAGGAAACTCTGGAAACCTGTTTAATATGGGATTTAAATGACATGTCTTGGTCAAAAATAACACCAAGGTTTTTTACTTTATTACCAGAGGCCAAGTTAATGCCATCCAGATTAAGTGATTGGTTAAGAAGTTTATTTTTTGAGGACTCTGGCCCAAAGATTACAACTTCGGTCTTGTCAGAATTTAGATGCAGGAAATTTAAAGTCATCCAGCTTTTGATGTCATCAAGACATGACTGCAGTTGAAGTAATTGATTGGATTTATGGATAAATATAGCTGAGTGTCATCAGCATAACAGTGGAAATTAATCCCATGCTGTCTGATAATTTTGCCGATCGGAAGCATATATTTAGTAAAGAGAATTGGTCCAAGGACTGAACCCTGTGGTACTCCACAGGTGACCCTAGAGTTTAAGGAAGATTTATTATTAACATGAACAAACTGGAATCTGTCCGACAGATAAGATTTAAACCAGCCTAATGCTTTTCCCTTAATCCCTACAGTATGCTCAAGTCTTTGCAGGAGAATATTTTGATCAACTGTATCAAATGCAGTACTGAGATCTAACAGGACAAGTACAGACACAAGTCCATTATCTGAGGCCATGAGAATATCATTAGTGACCTTCACCAGAGCTGTTTCAGTGCTATGATGAGCTCTGAAGCCTGACTGAAACTCCTCAAGTAGGTCATTGCTTTGTAAATGTTCACAAAGTTGATTAGCAACTACTTTCTCAAGAATTTTAGATAAGAAAAGAAGATTAGATATAGGTCTGTAGTTTACTAGCTCATCTTGATCAAGAGAAGGTTTCTTAAGTAAAGGTTTAATAACAGCTACTTTAAAAACCTGTGGTACATATCCATTTACTAAGGATAGATTAATCATGTCTAAAATAGGACCACTGATCAAAGGGAATACCTCCTTAAACAACTTAGTTGGGATTGGGTCTAACACACAGGTAGAAGTTTTAGATGAAGCTAAGATTTTAGATAGCTCAGAAAGCCCTACTGCTTCTAAACAGTTCAAACACTGTGCAGGTTCTAAAGATTTCTCCAATGCTGCCTTACTTATAATAGATAATAGATATAATAGATTGTATTTTACGTATCAGGTACATAATACACACACACACACATACGATATTATACGTAATATAATAACCATTATAACAATTTAAGAAACTAGTTATAATGGTTATATATCAAAAAAGAACATGGAACACAAAAAACATGGTCCATCATATGGGAAGGAGGGACCTGTTGGACCTTTCTATTGCATCCCCTGTCCCTTGATCCGATCAGCCATTTCGACACTGCCCTCTCCAAATCCTTCCTGGTGATCTGTCTGGTTAATGTGTTGTTCTTTAAAGCTCCTGCGGGAAACATATCTTATGGTCACTTTATATGTACCAACACAACTCTCAACTACAATTGTAAAGTCAACTATGTTAAGGTGAAATTTACCAACAAATGATCAGTTTTATATCAATTACCCAAGATTTAAATTGTAATTTTGGGTGAAGTATCCCTTTACATAATTGACTTTACAAACCTGCAAACGTCAGAATGAACTGGGAAAAAGCTAAGAAAAAAAGATCAAAATTCAAAGCTGACTGGCCAAGGCTGTCACATTTTTTTACTTCTTTCTAAAATCTGGCTTTATTAAATTGCCCATAAAAAAATTAAAAACCAAGGAAAAATTACAAAATGTAATTTTTTTGATAAGAACAGCTGTTGACTGGAAGATCTGTGCAAGAAAATCTTGAAAACATTTCTTATATGATAACATTTCTGGAGCACCTGTTTTGAGGGGACATTTATGTCCTTAAGGTGAGGGTATTATTGACATTAGAAAATTAAATTCATAACATACATAAATTTCCCTCGACAGACACAAATATCCTAAAGTTACTATATTACAGTTATTATCCATTATGCACTTACCAAATATGACTTCAAACAGATTTAAAGTCCTGAATTCCTACTTTCCATTCCAGCCCACAAAGTTGTACTGCCTTGACAGGCCATAGTCCATGATGAAGAACATCATACGTCTTGTGGCCTCATCCACAGTCCTCCCACCAATGTCTGACACTGCTGTGACCTAAGGGGGAACAAAAACAGTTCAAAGCTAATTAATTTTTATATCTTACAGGAGTAAACACGATGCAAAGACAAACTCTGGGTCTAGATTATTTCCATTGTTGATTAATCTATTGATTATTTTAACAATTAATTGATTGGTTGCTATAATAATAAAATGTTACAAAATTTTGAAAAATGTCAGTGTTTCCCAAATCTCTTGTTCTGTCAACAAAACATGAAGATACTCAGTTTATTGCTTAAGACTTTTTATGACTCTGTGGTGGCCTCAGCCCTTCTCTACGCTGTCGTCTGCTGGGCTCCAGGCAGCGCAGAACGGGACCGAATGAGTCTGAATAAGCTGGTGAGGAAGGCCACTTCTGTCCTGGGCTGCACTCTGGACTCAGCGGAGGAAGTAGCTGAGAGGAGGGTGTTGTCCAAGTTCACATCCATCATGGACAACACCTTCCACCCCCTGCGCCAGACTGTAGAGCAGCTGAGCAGCTCCTTTAGTGGCAGACTTAGACACCCTGTCTGTAAAAAGGAGCGCTACCGCAAGTCATTCATTCCTGCTGCTATCAGAATATACAGTGCTGCACTGTAACTGTAACCAATGTGCAATAATCTAATTCACTGTGCGATAACCCGTGCAATAATCCTGAAAGAAGTGACTTCTGCTGCTATCAGTAACTGTAACCACAACTGTTATAACTTTGGGCAATAACTAATGTGCAATAATCTATTTAATACACTGTGCTATAACCTGTCCAATGATCCAAAGAACTTCTGCTGCTATCACCAGGTATATATGTCAGTACATGTGTATGTAGGCATATGTATGTGTCACAGGACAGGTTGCCCTGTGACTGGCAACCTGTCCAGGATGGACGAGCCCCCACCCCCCATGACCCCGTGTGACGCCGAGCTGCGTTTCCCCATCAGATACGGCTTGACGTCACACCTGTAGGGAAAAGCCGGTATAAATCGATGAAGGATGGGATGTTAATTTTTTAAAAAGTTTAATAAAATTGCTCAAAGTTTATCAGAAAAAAACATAACTTGCTTTTAAATATGGACATTTTTAATAAGCAAAATGTTAATGTATTTCGTAAAGTTATTGTTGAAGTTAATCTTGGCTGCAGTACTCTGTTTGGCAGATGTTTTGGGG
Source organism: Fundulus diaphanus (assembly GCA_037039145.1). Lineage (NCBI taxonomy): Eukaryota > Metazoa > Chordata > Actinopteri > Cyprinodontiformes > Fundulidae > Fundulus > Fundulus diaphanus. Next base: position 34,244,380 of record CM073144.1, read on the forward strand.
TTGGAGTAAAATGAGTCCATAGATCCACAGACAGGAGGCTTGTTCAGTGGTTTCTAGTACGACTTGCTTCTGCAGTGTCGCTCAACTGCGTGTAAAAATAAAAACAATAACTTCATAAAAGCTCTCTGAGAATCACCTCTGGCCTCACCCAGTTAGAATCCGCTCTCCAGTCCATGTTGTAGCTGCAGTTTTTTTTTTTTACGTCGTTTCCTTAATAATCTGTACAAATCAAAATCCTTGTCATTTTATTAAGAGTGTCGTGGTGCGCAGCGGCTCATCAGGTGGAGCTGCTGCATATTGACTGATAGCCGCTCTGACTGCAGCTCTGCCTTCTTTTGTTCAGAAAAGCGCAGGTGAAATTATTTAATTTATTATTTAACTTTTTCCAAATCGGACCCTGTCAAATGCGGGACAAATGCGCGTCATGGTAAATTAGCCTTTACTCTTCGAATTTTAAATAAAGCGTTACAGCGAATATTGAGGAGGTCCCTGATTGGTTTATCAGCTAAGTTGCTGGAAGCCAGTGAATACACGCTGAAAGGTGACATGGCCACAGGTGGAAATAATTCATTAATTAACTGGAGCAGCGACAGTGTGTCTGTCGACAGAAACGCTTACCGAGGGAAGTTGTTGTCAGATGGTCAATCCGCTCCACTTCCTGACTTGCTGGTTCGCATAAACCCAAAGAAAACCTTTGACCACCACTGCTTTCATTCATGCATCTGTGGCCAGTTTGAGATGTTCTTCCAAAAGTTATGATTGAACACCGATCATAACTTTTGGTCTACGTATACATCTCTGTGCTGGTAGCAAACGCAGAGCCATAGAGAGAAAGGCTCTGAGCCAGCGGAACCCGGATGTAAACAAGAGCCTTGCTCGTTAGCCTTAAGGCGCTAGCATTAGCGCTAATATTAGCGCCTTAAGGCACTAGAATTAGCCGCAGAACTGAGACTGCTCATCCCACCTCAAGTTGTGGTGGGGGATATTACACTACATGCATATATAATCCAAAAAGCCTTACCTGTTTGTCTGTTTCCCCTCCTAAATTCTCCAATGTGTGGTGCTAATGTTGTTAGCTGTGACATCACGGACTTCTTCCTCAGGCAAACGGACACGTTTCAGATTGTTGGAGTGCGCCCCCTGCTGTTGGGAAGTCTTCTTCTTCTCTTGATCTTTATGAACTTTCTCACAGTGTGTCATATACGTTCAACTGTCTGTTGTTCCTCACAATATTTACATATGCCAGTGTTATGCTTCCCTATTTTGAATAATGTACCATCTAATCCTGTGTGGGCAAATCTAAGTCTTGATATGAGATAAGATAAGATAGTCTTTATTGATCTCACATTGGAGAAATTCACTTGTCGGCTCAATAGTGTGTGTGTATATATATATATATATATATATATATATATATATATATATATATATATATATATATACACATGCCTACATACACATGTACTGACATATATTCACTTGGTGAAAGCAGAAGAAGTTCTTCTGGATCCTTGCACAGGTTATAGCACAGTGTATTAAATAGATTATTGCACATTAGTTATTGCCCAAAGTCATAACAGTTGTGGTTATATAGAACAGATTACTGGATCACTGTGTGCTTCTGTGCTTTTTTTGTCTGTCTTGTTGTGTCTCTGCTCTGTCTTCTGTAACCCCCAGTCGGTCGAGGCAGATGACCGTTCATACTGAGCCCGGTTCTGCTGGAGGTTTGTCCTTCATGTTAATGAAGGAGGTTTTTTTCCCCTGTTGCTTCATGCTTGCTCAGTATGAGGGATTGTTGCAAAGCCATGGACAATGCAGACAACTCTCCCTGTGACTCTACGCTTCTTCAGGAGGAAATGCTGCTTGTCAAGACTTTTATGCAATCAACTGGTTCCCTTATATAGGATTAAAGATTCAAAGCTTCTTTCTTTTAAAGGCCAGCTAAAGATATTTTAAAGCTGCTTCCACTTTTGGACGAATGTGTATGAATGGTTTGGTAAAATATGTACCGTGACTTACAGATGACGCCCAAACATTTGGGTTTGCTGCCATCTAGTGTTGGAAATAATAAATGTTTTTTCCTTCAAAACACAATTCATGTTATAAATAATTGTCAAAAAAATATGGTTGGACGTAGCAAAAATGTTTTTGATAACTTTTGATCCTCTATGTGTGAGGAATTTTTTGGAGTAACTTTGAATGCCATAAGTGTAACGGTTTAGGAGTAGTTTATTCAAATGTAACACCCAAAAATATGGGAAAATGACATCTTTGATGAGAAATGAATGATTTCCTGTAGGAGGTAGCCCATTGCTTCAAGAGGCTTTTTTGTAGGGCCTATGAAGTTACATGCACTTACTGAGTTTCATAATTCTCAGACAAAGCATGGCTTGGGGCTTACTGATTTAATGCGTTTTTAATGGTTTTCCACAAACCTGATTTTTGCAATGCGACAGCTCAGGCAAATATGCATATTTCATAAAACCTTTGATAACTTTTAAAAGTCAATGTCTTAACTGCATGCTGAAAAAAATTGAAAGTAATAGGTTAAAATGCCTAGGACTAGTTCGTTAAAGTTTGAGGCAAAAACGGCCAATATTTTACCCTTTGACCCAAAATAGCAGACTTCCTGTGGGTTTTAGAGCATACACCCAAGAGACTTTTTTTCATAATTTTAAAAAACCTACCTAGGTAAAAAATTTCAGCTTTCTACGTGTTACGGTTTGGCCCAACTCACTCTAGTTGGCCCTGTTGAGCAGGTTTGCCACGCCCGTTTTCAATTACACTAAAATCATGCGATTTCTCACGGGGGACAATTTTGGGCAAAGTTTGGTGAGTTTTCATGCATGTTTAGGCCTCCAAAAAGCCGTTTCAAAAGTCCCAAGAATAAATAATAATAATAATTAAAGCCGCAAGCGGCGTTGATCGGCCCTCGCAGCCAAGCACCGCTCCTGCCTATTGGCCACCGCGGGGGTTCGCGCACCGCCGGCCGCCAGCCACCGCAGAAGCTGTCACGCATTTTCCCCGCCCGTCCACCGGGCGATTCACCCGAACCCGTTCGGCAGCGCTCCCCCACGACACACAAAAAATGTGGTGCAGATCAGTCGATGCAGCGAGGAGATACAGCCGTTGAATAATGATAATGCATTTGGCCACCGGGCCGGACCGCTGGGGTTGTAAAGAGATGACATGTTGGAACTATATAAATAAAATTCAATTGAATTAATTTGTCTTTATATAAAACACACGAGTTGCCTCTTGGCATGACATGCACTATATATATATATATATATATATATATATATATATATATATATATATATATATATACACACACATTTGACCTAATAAAATACATTATTCATGTTTTTATTAGGTCAAATGCAATAAATTAATTCAATTCAATTTTATTTATATAGCGCCAATTCATGAAACATGTCATCTCAAGGCACTTTACAAAGTTAAGTTCAATCATATTATACATATTGGGTCAGATTATACAGATTGGTCAAAAATGTTCCTATATATGGAAACCAGTTGATTGCATCAAAGTCCCGACAAGCAGAATTCACTCCTGGAGAAGCGTAGAGCCACAGGGAGAGTCGTCTGCATTGTACATGGCTTTGCTGCAATCCCTCATACTGAGCAAGCATGAAGCGACAGTGGGAAGAAAAACTCCCCATTAACGGGAAGGAAAACCTCCGGCAGAACCGGGCTCAGTATGAACGGTCATCTGCCTAGACCGACTGGGGGCTACAGAAGACAGAGCAGAGACACAACAAGAGAGACAAAAAAGCACAGAAGCACACATTGATCCAGTAATCTGTTCTACATTAGATGATAATAGCGGGTGAGCCGTCTTCTCTGGATGATGTCACAGTTAACAGAACGCCAGACCAGGTGTACCTACTATGAAGATAAAAGAGAGAGAACAGAAAGTTAAAGCAGAAATGACAACACGTAATGCATAATTGAAGAACAGTAGAACTCTATAGAGTGAGAAAATTAGATCCTGACGTCCTCCAGTAGCCTAAGCCTATAGCAGTAAAACTATAAAGGTAGCTCATAGTAACATGAGCCACTCTAGTTATAAGCTTTGTCAAAAAGGAAGGTTTTAAGATTAGTCTTAAAAGTAGACAGGGGTTCTGCTTCACGGACCAAAACTGGGAGTTGGTTCCACAGCCTGATAGCTAAAGGATCTGCCTCCCATTCTACTTTTAGAGACTCTAGGAACCACCAGCAGACCTGCAGTCTGAAAGCGACGTGCTCTGTTAGGAACATACGGGGTAATCAGAGCTCTGATATATGATGGAGCTTGATTATTAAGGGCTTTATATGTTAGAAGAATAATTTTAAATTCTATTCTTGATTTTACAGGAAGCCAATGAAGGGAAGCTAAAATTGGAGAAATATGATCCCGCTTGTTGATTTTCATCAGAACTCTTGCTGCAGCATTTTGGATCAGCTGAAGGCTTTGAACTGCATTTTGTGGACTTCCTGATAGTAACGAATTACAATAGTCCAGCCTTGGAGTAACAAATGCATGGACTAGTTTTTCAGCATCACTCCTGGACAGAATGTTTCTAATTTTGGCGATATTCCGGAGGTGAAAAAAGGAAACTCTGGAAACCTGTTTAATATGGGATTTAAATGACATGTCTTGGTCAAAAATAACACCAAGGTTTCTTACTTTATTACCAGAGGCCAAGTTAATGTCATCCAGATTAAGTGATTGGTTAAGAAGTTTATTTTTTGAGGACTCTGGCCCAAAGATTACAACTTCGGTCTCAGAATTTAGATGCAGGAAATTTAAAGTCATCCAGCTTTTGATGTCATCAAGACATGACTGCAGTCGAAGTAATTGATTGGATTCATCAGGATTTATGGATAAATATAGCTGAGTGTCATCAGCATAACAGTGGAAATTAATCTCATGCTGTCTGATAATTTTGCCGATCGGAAGCATATATAAAGTAAAGAGAATTGGTCCAAGGACTGAACCCTGTGGTACTCCACAGGTGACCCTAGAGTTTGAGGAAGATTTATTATTAACATGAACAAACTGGAATCTGTCCGACAGATAAGATTTAAACCAGCCTAATGCTTTCCCCTTAATCCCTACAGTATGCTCAAGTCTTTGTAGGAGAATATTTTGATCAAATGTATCAAATGCAGCACTGAGATCTAACAGGACAAGTACAGACACAAGTCCATTATCTGAGGCCATGAGAATATCATTAGTAACCTTCACCAGAGCTGTTTCAGTGCTATGATGAGCTCTGAAGCCTGACTGAAACTCCTCAAGTAGGTCATTGCTTTGTAAATGTTCACAAAGTTGATTAGCAACTACTTTCTCAAGAATTTTAGATAAGAAAAGATTAGATATAGGTCTGTAGTTTACTAGCTCATCTTGATCAAGAGAAGGTTTCTTAATTAAAGGTTTAATAACAGCTACTTTAAAAACCTGTGGTACATATCCATTTACTAAGGATAGATTAATCATGTCTAAAATAGGACCACTGATCAAAGGGAATACCTCCTTAAACAACTTGGTTGGATTGGGTCTAACATACAGGTAGAAGGTTTAGATGAAGCTAAGATTTTAGATAGCTCAGAAAGCTCTACTGCTTCTAAACAGTTCAAACACTGTGCAGGTTCTAAAGATTCCTCCAATGCTGCCTTACTTATAATAGATATAATAAATTGTATTTTACGTATCAGATACATAATACACACACACACACACAGATACGATATTATACGTAATATAATTACCATTATAACAATTTAAGAAACTAGTTATATATCAAAAAAGAACATGGAACAGAAAAAACATGGTCCATCATGTGGGAAAGAGGGACCTGTTGGACCTTTCTATTGCATCCCCTGTCCCTTGATCCGATCAGCCATTTCGACACTGCCCTCTCCAAATCCTTCCTGGTGATCTGTCTGGTTAATGTGTTGTTCTTTAAAGCTCCTGCGGGAAACATATCTTATGGTTACTTCATATGTACCAACACAACTCTCAACTACAATTGTAAAGTCAACTATGTTAAGGTGAAATTTACCAACAAATGATCAGTTTTATATCAATTACCCAAGATTTAAATTGTAATTTTGGGTGAAGTATCCCTTTACATAATTGACTTTACAAACCTGCAAACGTCAGAATGAACTGGGAAAAAGCTAAGAAAAAAAGATCAAAATTCAAAGCTGACTGGCCAAGGCTGTCACATTTTTTTATTTCTTTCTAAAATCTGGCTTTATTAAATTGCCCATAAAAAAATTACAAACCAGGGAAAAAATACAAAATGTAATATTTTTGATGAGAACAGCTGTTGACTGGAAGATCTGTGCAAGAAAATCTTGAAAACATTTCTTATATGATAACATTTCTGGAGCACCTGTTTTGAGGGGACATTTATGTCCTTAAGGTGAGGGTATTATTGACCTTAGAAAATCAAATTCATAACATACATAAATTTCCCTCGACAGACACAAATATCTTAAAGTTACTATATTACAGTTATTATCCATTATGCACTTACCAAATATGACTTCAAACAGATTTAAAGTCCTGAATTCCTACTTTCCATTCCAGCCCACAAAGTTGTACTGCCTTGACAGGCCATAGTCCATGATGAAGAACATCATACGTCTCGTGGCCTCATCCACAGTCCTCCCACCAATGTCTGACACTGCTGTGACCTAAGGGGGAACAAAAACAGTTCAAAGCTAATTCATTTTTATAGCTCACAGGAGTAAACACGATGCACAGACAAACTCTGGGTCTAGATTATTTTCATTGTTGATTAATCTATTGATTATTTTAACAATTAATTGATTGGTTGCTATAATAATAAAATGTTACAAAATTTTGAAAAATGTCAATGTTTCCCAAATCTCTTGTTCTGTCAACAAAACATGGAGATACTCAGTTTATTGCCATAAATGAGCAAAGAAAACAGAAATATTCACATTTATGAAGCTGAAATCAGAGACGTAGGACTCTTTTGTTGGGTGTTCACGTCAATAATAAACTGGACTGGACTCATAACACCGACGCTCTGCATAAGAAGGGCCAGAGCCGCCTCCACCTCCTGAGGAGGCTGAGTTCCTTTGGAGTGAGCAGGCCCCTGCTTAAGACTTTTTATGACTCTGTGGTGGCCTCAGCCCTTCTCTACGCTGTCGTCTGCTGGGCTCCAGGCAGCGCAGAACGGGACAGAATGAGGCTGAATAAGCTGGTGAGGAAGGCCACTTCTGTCCTGGGCTGCACTCTGGACTCAGTGAAGGAAGTAGCTGAGAGGAGGGTGTTGTCCAAGTTCACATCCATCATGGACAACACCTTCCACCCCCTGTGCAGATTATATAGCAATCATTCTGATTGCTATATAATCTGCAATCAGATTATACAGTACTGCACTGTAACTGTAACCAATGTGCAATAATCTATCTAATTCACTGTGCGATAACCAGTGCAATAATCCTGAAAGAAGTGACTTCTGCTGCTATCAGTAACTGTAACCACAACTGTTATAACTTTGGGCAATAACTACTGTGCAATAATCTATTTAATACACTGTGCTATAACCTGTACAATGATCCGAAGAACTTCTGCTGCTATCACCAGGTGAATATATGTCAGTACATGTGCATGTAGGCATACAGGTAAAAGCCAGTAAATTAGAATATTTTGAAAAACTTGATTTATTTCAGTAATTGCATTCAAAAGGTGTAACTTGTACATTATATTTATTCATTGCACACAGACTGATGCATTCAAATGTTTATTTCATTTAATTTTGATGATTTGAAGTGGCAAAAAAATGAAAATCCAAAATTCTGTGTGTCACAAAATTAGAATATTGTGTAAGGGTTAAATTTTGAAGACACCTGGTGCCACAAACTAATCCGCTGATTAACGCAAAACACCTGCAATGGGCTTTAAATGGTCTCTCAGTCCAGTTCTGAAGCCTACACAAACATGGGGAAGACTTCAGATTTGACAGCTGTCCAAAAGGCGACCATCGACACATTGCACAAGGAGGGAAAGACACAAAAGGTTATTGCTGAAGAGGCTGGCTGTTCTCAGAGCTCTGTGTCCAAACACATTAATAGAGAGGCAAAGGGAAGGAAAAACTGTGGTCAGAAAAAGTGTACAAGCGATAGGGATCACCGCGCCCTAGTCAAGATTGGGAAAAAAAACCCATTCAAAAATGTGGGGGAGAATCACAAGGAGTGGACAGCTGCTGGAGTCAGTGCTTCAAGATCCACCACCAAGAGACGCTTGAAAGACATGGGTTTCAACTGCCGCATACCTCGTGTCAAGCCACTGTTGACCAAGAAACAGCGCGAAAAGCGTCTCACCTGGGCTAAGGAAAAAAAAGAGCTGGACTGCTGCTGAGTGGTCCAAAGTCATGTTTTCTGACGAAAGCAAATTTTGCATTTCCTTTGGAAATCGAGGTCCCAGAGTCTGGAGGAAGACAGGAGAGGCACAGGATCCACGTTGCCTGAAGTCTAGTGTAAAGTTTCCACCATCAGTGATGGTTTGGGGTGCCATGTCATCTGCTGGTGTTGGTCCACTCTGTTTCCTGAGATCCAGGGTCAACGCAGCCGTCTACCAGCAAGTTTTAGAGCACTTCATGCTTCCTGCTGCTGACCTGCTCTATGGAGATGGAGATTTCAGGTTCCAACAGGACTTGGCGCCTGCACACAGCGCAAAATCTACCCGTGCCTGGTTTACGGACCATGGTATTTCTGTTCTAAATTGGCCAGCCAACTCCCCTGACCTTAGCCCCATAGAAAATCTGTGGGGTATTCTCCTCCACTGTCCACATCCATAACATAACCTGGTTAACTTTCATATCGGCAACATCAAGTTCTTCCTTAACACTTTAGCCAAACTGGTCCACAGTCCACTTTACACTTTCAGCTCCCTTCCCTCCCTGTCCTCCAGAAAACCTCCATAAACTACAACTAGTACAAAAGACAGCAATTTACATCTTTACATCATCTACTTCACATCTGAACATTACCTCCACTGGCTCCCTGTCACCTTCAGTATAAATTAATCATATGAACAAACAAGGCCAACCACAACCTGGACAATGCAGGAAGCATAACCAACACTATGATGTCATACATTTTAGTTTAACACAGATCGCACATTACAATAATCACTCTCTGCTTTGCCCGTTATTGCACAGCAATTAATTATCACGACTCATGAGTTTATAAAAAGGCATTAACTTTTTTGAATTTTAATAAAACAGATATATTTTAGCCCTGTGACTGGCAACCTGTCCAGGATGGCCGAGCCCCCACCCCCAACGACCCCGTGTGACGCCGAGCTGCGTTTCCCCATCAGATACGGCTTGACGTCACACCTGTAGGGAAAAGCCGGTATAAATCGATGAAGGATGGATTGTTAATTTTTTAAAAAGTTTAATAAAATTGCTCAAAGTTTATCAGAAAAAAACATAACTTGCTTTTAAATATGGACATTTTTAATAAGCAAAATGTTAATGTATTTCGTAAAGTTATTGTTGAAGGTAATCTTGGCTGCAGTACTCTGTTTGGCAGGTGTTTTGGGGTTGGAGTAAAACGAGTCCATAGATCCACAGACAGGAGGCTTGTTCAGTGGTTTCTAGTACGACTTGCTTCTACAGTGTCGCTCCACTGCGTGTAAAAATAAAAACAATAACTTCATAAAAGCTCTCTGAGAATCACCTCTGGCCTCACCCAGTTACAACCCGCTCTCCAGTCCATGTTGTAGCTGCAGTTTTTTTAATGTCGTTTCCTTAATAATCTGTACACATCAAAATCCTTGTCATTTTATTAAGAGTGTCGTGGTGCGCAGCGGCTCATCAGGTGGAGCTGCTGCATATTGACCGATAGCCGCTCTGACTGCAGCTCTGCCTTCTTTTGTTCAGAAAAGCGCAGGTGAAATTAATTAATTTATTATTTTACTTTTTCCAAATCGGACCCAGTCAAATGCGGGACAAAAGCGCGTCATGGTAAATTAGCCTTTACTCTTCGAATTTTAAATAAAGCGTTACAGTGAATAATGAGGAGGTCCCTGATTGGTTTATCAGCTAAGTTGCTGGAAGCCAGTGAATACACGCTGAAAGGTGACATGGCCACAGATGGAAATAATTCATTAATTAACTGGAGCAGCGACAGTGTGTCTGTCGACAGTTTACCGGGGGAAGTTGTTGTCAGATGGTCAATCCGCTCCACTTCCTGACTTGCTGGTTCGCATAAACCCAAAGAAAACCTTTGACCAACACTACTTTCATTCATGCATCTGTGGCCAGTTTGAGATGTTCTTCCAAAAGTTATGATTGAACACCGATCATAACTTTTGGTCTACGTATACATGTCTGTGCTGGTAGCCAACGCAGAGCCATAGAGAGAAAGGCTCTGAGCCAGCCGAACCCGGATGTAAACAAGAGCCTTGCTCGCTAGCCTTAAGGCGCTAGCATTAGCGCTAATATTAGCGGCTAGAATTAGCCGCAGAACTAAGACTGCTCATCCTACCTCAAGTTGTGGTGGGGGATATTACACTACATGCATATATAATCCAAACAGCCTTACCTGTTTTTCTGCATCCCCTCCTAAATTCTCCAATGTGTGGTACTAATGTTGTTAGCTGTGACATCAAGGGCTTCTTCCTCAGGCAAACGGACACCTTTCAGATTGTTGGAGTGCGCCCCCTGCTGTTGGGAAGTCTTCTTCTTCTCTTGTTCTTTATGAATTTTTCTCACAATGTGTCAGATATGTTCAACTGTCTCTTGTTCCTCACAATACTCACATCTGCCAGTGTTATGCTTCCCTATTTTGAATAATGTACCATTTAATCCTGTGTGGGCAAATCTAAGTCTTGATATAAGATAAGATAGTCTTTATTGATCTCACATTGGAGAAATTCACTTGTCACATCGGCTCAATAGTCAGTCAATAGTCAGCAGTATGAAAGGGTGCATCAGTTATATACAGTGTATCTTCCTATATACAGTGGATCAAAAAGAAAGTGAGAAAAAAAATAAGAATTAAAAAAATACAAAAGAAATCAGAGTAGGCAGGTGATGTCATGTGTACATCCCGGTTATATACACATATATATATACATACATACATACACACACACACATATACATACTGTACATACATATATATATATATATATATATATAAAAAGGCAAGGAAAAGGCAAGGCAAGGCAAATTTATTTGTATAGCACAATTCAGTACAGAGACAATGCAAAGTGCTTTACATGATTAAAATACAGGAAAAGAAAACAGAACATGTAGACATCAATAAACAGCTGGACTAAAAAAGTTGAACTAATGCTGTTTCAGTAGAACAGTTTAACTAGAACAGTCAAAAACAGTCCTAAACAAATGTGTTTTTAATCTTGATTAAAAAGAACTCAGGTTTTCCGCACTTTTACAGTTTTCTGGAAGTTTGTTCCAGATAAGTGGAGCGTAGGAACTAAATGCTGCTTCTCCTTGTTTAGTTCTGGCTGTAGGTACGCAGAGAAGGCTGGAGCCAGAAGACCTTAGTGCTCTGGATGGTTGATACACTGATAACAAGTCTGTGATGTATTTAGATGCGTTCAGCAGCGTTCTGGATCAGCTGCAGCTGTCTGATCCACTTTTTAGGCAGACCTGTGAAAACACCGTTGCAGTAATCGATTCTACTAAAGATAAACGCATGGATTAGTTTTTCCAGATCCTGCTGAGACATCAGTCCTTTAATCCTGGAAATGTTCTTCAGGTGATAGAAAGCCGATCTTGTATATATATATATATATATATATATATATATATATATATATATATATATATATATATATATATATAGGCCTACATACACATGTACTGACATATATTCACTTGGTGATAGCAGCAGAAGTTCTTCCGGATCATTGCACAGGTTATAGCACAGTGTATTAAATAGATTATTGCACATTATTTATTGCCCAAAGTTATAACAGTTGTGGTTATATAGAACAGATTGCTGGATCAATGTGTGCTTCTGTGCTTTTTTGTCTGTCTTGTTGTGTCTCTGCTCTGTCTTCTGTAACCCCCAGTCGGTCGAGGCAGATGACCGTTCATACTGAGCCCGGTTCTGCTGGAGGTTTTTCCTTCCTGTTAATGGGGAGTTGTTTTTTCCCTGTTGCTTCATGCTTGTTCAGTATGAGGGATTGTTGCAAAGCCATGGACAATGCAGACTACTCTCCCTGTGGCTCTACGCTTTTTCAGGAGGAAATGCTGCTTGTCAAGACCTTAATGCAATCAACTGGTTCCCTCGGCTAAAATGTTTATCCATTTTAGCCGCGCAATCCTCCATAATTAAAGTCCGACAGTCCACAGATGGCAACAGTTTGTTGATTCAAAATTAATTGTTAATCCACTTCAGCAACCGATGCATTGGAATTACGCCCTTATGTGTGCACACTATATTTAGATGGCCATCATATCGGTGGTAGCGCTACACATACCTAATCCAGACGAATGATTGTTCAAATCCAGCGCCGAGCTGATCAACTGCGTCCTCACCGATGTCTATCCTGTCCGACGTCACCTCAGGTGAGCTGAGTTCGATCAGCTGATGCTCCACTCCAAACACGTAACCTCCAGCCCAGTCTTATCTTGCGCAATCACCACCATCAACCATGCAGAAACACGTATCTTTACTTATGCACAGTTCGTGAAGATGCACAAACAGTTTTTGACTGGTTTTGTAGCGGCCAAGCCAATACTTTAAGCCACTGAGGTGCTGCATCGGGGTAATAGAGTTGACGCGCTTATTGTTACCGTTTTGGGATGAATTAGAGTCCGAGTCGTCAGGGCATGTTGAACGCTTCGTCCATTTATTTTCCTCTTTGCATATCAAATGTCCATCATACATGAACACATCTCCAGACAACATATAAAGCAGACTTGCTTGCTTGTATTTATCTTTTGCGGTCAAAAACTGTTTTCCCCTTCCGGGTGGAAAACCTACCTATCAAAGAAAAGTTTCCCCCTTAAAAAGACATGAACGCTAATTACCCAATCAATGCATTTGCGCTCCTACATATAGGATTAAAGCTTAAAATCTTATTTCTTTTAAAGGCCAGCTAAAGATATTTTAAAGCTGCTTCCACTTTTGGACGAATGTGTATAAATGGTTTAGTAAAATATGTACCGTGACTTACAGATGACGCCCAAACATTTGGGTGTGCTGCCATCTAGTGTTGGAAATAATAAATGTTTTTTCCTTCAAAACACAATTCATGTTATAAATAATTGTCAAAAAAATATGGTTGGACGTAGCAAAAACGTTTTTGATAACTTTTGATCCTCTATGTGTGAGGAATTTTTTGGAGTAACTTTGAATGCCATAAGTGTAACGGTTTAGGAGTAGTTTATTCAAATGTAACCCCCAAAAATATGGGAAAATGACATCTTTGATGAGAAATGAATGATTTCCTGTAGGAGGTAGCCCATTGCTTCAAGAGGCTTTTTTGTAGGGCCTATGAAGTTACATGCACTTACCGAGTTTCATAATTCTCAGACAAAGCATGGCTTGGGGCTTACTGATTTAATGCGTTTTTAATGGTTTTCCACAAACCTGATTTTTGCAATGCGACAGCTCAGGCAAATATGCATATTTCATAAAACCTTTGATAACTTTTAAACGTCAATGTCTTAACTGCATGCTGAAAAAATTTGAAAGTAATAGGTTAAAATGCCTAGGACTAGTTCGTTAAAGTTTGAGGCAAAAACGGCCAATATTTTACCCTTTGACCCAAAATAGCAGACTTCCTGTGGGTTTTAGAGCATACACCCAAGAGACTTTTTTTCATAATTTTAAAAAACCTACCTAGGTAAAAAATTTCAGCTTTCTACGTGTTACGGTTTGGCCCAACTCACTCTAGTTGGCGCTGTTGAGCAGGTTTGCCACGCCCGTTTTCAATTACACTAAAATCATGCGATTTCTCACGGGGGACAATTTTGGGCAAAGTTTGGTGAGTTTTCATGCATGTTTAGGCCTCCAAAAAGCCGTTTCAAAAGTCACAAGAATAAATAATAATAATAATAATAATAATAATAAAATCTGCAGTTACAATAGGCCTTCGCAGCGCTTAGCTGCTCGGGCCTAATAATAATAATAATAATAATAAAATCTGCAGTTACAATAGGCCTTCGCAGCGCTTAGCTGCTCGGGCCTAATTAAAGCCGCAAGCGGCGATGAGCGGCCCTCGCAGCCAAGCACCGCTGGGGTACGCGCACCGCCTGCCGCCAGCCACCGCAGAAGCTGTCACGCATTTTCCCTGCCCGTCCACCGGGCGATTCACACGAACTCGTTTGGCAGCGCTCCCCCACAACTCACAAAAAATCAGGTGCAGATCGGTCGATGCAGCGAGGAGATACAGCCGTTGAATAATGATAATGCATTTGGCCACCGGGCCGGATTAAATCGTTCGGCGAGCCGTTCGTTTGACACCCCTGGTTCAAACATTAGTTTACTGGTTGAAATGCAGTTCAAAGTCTTCAGCTGAAAGGTTGTACACAAAAAAGGTGTTGCACACAAATAAAACTTGTTTTGCACACAAAAATATATGTTTCACACAAAAAAAATTTGTTTTGCAAACTGCCAACCTTGCGCTCAAAATATCATTTATAAGTTTTCCTCCAGTACAAAATGGTCTCTGCTCGACTACAAAACAATCCCACCCACGCTGCAGTAAATTTATGCCAAAAGTCACGTGATGCATTAAGAGTTGTTGTTGTTCAGACTTCCCGACAGGAGAGGTTAAACCATGTTGATGGAGATGAGCAGACAGGACGCTCTCGGGTAGGAGACTGAGTGACAGGCTGGTTGGAAACAGGTGCGTGCGTTGCTTCGTCAGAGAAATCTATCTGAAGGAAGAAGGAAAAGGTTGGCGGTAGGCATAAGCAAGTTTGTGACTGGATCAGGATGGCGGCTCAGGTTGTAGAGGATGAGGAAGAACTACATAGTGATATGGATACGGATAGTTGAACGCCAGTTGCTAGTTACCGGGGAAGTGGAAAATTCAAAAGTAGTGAAGCAGGCAGAGGTTCTGGGAATTCAGGAGACAAAGGAAATCTTGAAGACGACAGTACAGATGATGGAAGCAAGGGTGTGCATAAAAAGATTCAATTCAATTCAATTTTATTTACGTCAGACCAGGTGTGCCTACTATGAAGAAAAAAGAGAGAGAGCAAAAAGTTAAAAGCTGAAATGTCAACAGTCATTTCAATGTAATGGAATGAAAAACTGGAGAACAGTAGACTGGAGAACAGTAGAAATCAGTAGAGTGATAAAAATATACCCTGATGTCCTCCAGTAGCCTAAGCCTATAGCAGCACAACTATAGATGTAGCTCAGGGTAACATGAGCCACTCTAACTATCAGCTTTGTCAAAAAGGAAAGTTTTAAGATTAGTCTTAAAAGTAGACAAGGTGTCTGCCTCACGGACCAAAACTGGGAGTTGGTTCCACAGGAGAGGAGCCTGATAGCTAAAGGATCTGCCTCCCATTCTACTTTTAGAGGCTCTAGGAACCACCAGCAGACCTGCAGTCTTAGAGCGAAGTGCTCTGTTAGGAACATACGGGGTAATCAGAGCTCTGATATATGATGGAGCTTGATTATTAAGGGCTTTATACGTTAGAAGAATTTTAAATTCTATTCTTGATTTAACAGGAAGCCAATTAAGGGAAGCTAAAATTGGAGAAATATGATCCCTCTTGTTGATTTTCATCAGAACTCTTGCTGCAGCATTTTGGATCAGCTGAAGACTTCGAACTGCATTTTGTGGACTTCCTGATAGTAAAGAATTACAATAGTCCAGCCTTGAAGTAACAAATGCATGGGCTAGTTTTTCAGCATCACCCCTGGACAGAATGTTTCTAATTTTGGCGATATTCCTGAGGTGAAAAAAAGGAAACTCTGGAAACCTGTTTAATATGGGATTTAAATGACATGTCTTGGTCGAAGACAACACCAAGATTTTTAACTTTATTTCCAGAGGCCAGAATGGATAATACAGGTAAGAGTTGGTAAGAGTCTTTCAGGGAGAAATTAAAAAGAACCACACAAGGCAGTATTATCAGTCCTTTATTATTTTCAGTTATGATAAATGATGCACTTAAAGAACTAGAAAATGAATTGGGTTGTTCATTGTTTGCTGATGACGGAGCTATTTGGAAACGTAGAAGGAATGTTAAATTTATTGTAGGGAAAGTCCAAAAAGCAATTCATAAGATTGAACAATGGTCTTACAAATGGAGTTTTAAATTTTCGGTAGATAAAACAAAAGTATTGCTTTTTACTCAGAAAAGAAATCAAGAAGTACAACTGAAGTTATATAATTAAGATTGTACTGTTCTCTCTATGTGTTTTGCTCTTGCGTGAACACAGATAAACAGCCAGCCAAACTCCTTATTCAAGAGCCAGGAAGTGAGCGGCTTGCTCCTTTATTATCTTCTTACACATTTAGTCAGCATTTCTGACTGCTTTGAATCCAGCGTAAAACTAGAAAAGAAAGATACAAAAAAAATGGCTTAATAAACAGCCATGTAAATATCAGTATTAACGTATCAAAGTATCAGCTGCTTAATATTAACTCAACAGGTATTTTCACAGCCGGCTAGAAAAGCGGCAAATTAGCAAGTAAACACACACACTCTGCTGTCACACAGACCACGACATTTTACCGTTGCTTTTATACACAAAATAACCATAAAAGATATTAACATATCTTGTTGAATCTGTAAACAATGAGCAACACTTACAACCATTGCTTGCGGAGAGATTAACTGCATTGTTGCTGCCCTGAGACGATGCACACACGCTCTCTTCCTCTTGTTTGCGTCTTTACTTCCTACTTCCGGTTTGGAAGATTTTCAACATAAAAGCACCGCAAATTCATTTAAAACAGAGAACGGTATATTAACATTTCAAAGTAGTTTTTAAATGTCTTTTAAACATATTAAACATATTCAGGGCAGAACAAAGATCTAGAGAGAGTAAAGCAATTTAAATTCTTAGGAGTATGGTTTGGTGAAAAACTATCCTGGAAAGTGCACATAGATAAGGTTATTGAAAAATGTAAAAGGATACTTAATATATTGAGATGTTTAGTTGGGTATGAATGCTACATTCCTGCAGGGAAAAAGAAAGGGTTCATAATAAGGTTGGACAATTATTCAGAAAGCTACAGAATTAGGATTAAATCATTTAAATATTAGTCCAACGGTACCATTATCAATAACACCACCATGGATTTTACCTGAAACAATAGTAGATTTAACAATATTGGAAAAGAAAAATAAAGATAAAATGTATATGTGTAATTCTATAATAGTGGAGGAATATATAGAACAGTTTTATAATTATGTAAAAATGTATATGGATGCATCAAAAAAGCAATTACGACAAACTGGAGTAGGTGTAATAATTCCAGAGTTTAAACTGCATATAGGGAAGAAATTAAATGAAGGAATATCTGTTTATACGGCAGAAATGATTGCATTATTAGTTGCTGTAGAATGGATTGAGGAAGTGAGACCATTAAGAGCTGTCATATGTTCAGATTCAAGTTAATCATTGATCAGTTTAAAAACAAATCATTCAGAAAGCCGTCCAGATATCTTATTAGTAATTCAACAAATATTATATCATATTCAGATGATGGGGTTATCAGCTGTGTTTCTTTGGGTTCCTGCACATATAGGAGTGAAAGGTAATTAAATGGATGATAAGAAAGTAAATAAAAGTAAGAGTGATTAAGAATAGACATGGGTAAATCAGAGGTTCAAAGTATTATGCTGCCATCTTGTGGTCAAAAATAATACCTGTTTTTATGACAAAATGACATCTTTGATGAAAATTAATTGACTTTCTTTAGGGTTTACACAATTGGTCCAAGAGACTTTTTTGTAGGGACTGAGAAGTTACATCTGCTTACCGAGTTTCATAATTCTCAGACAAAGCATGGCTTGGGGCTTACTGATTTAATGCGTTTTTAATGGTTTTCCACAAACCTGATTTTTGCAATGCGACAGCTCAGGCAAATATGCATATTTCATAAAACCTTTGATAACTTTTAACCCTCAAGGTCTCATCTCCACGCTGAAAAAATTTGAAAGTGATAACTTAAAATGCCTAGGACTAGTTTGTTAAAGTTCGAGGCAAAAACCGTCAATATTTTACCCTTTGACCCAAAATGGCAGGCTTCCTGTGGGTTTTAGAGCATACCCACAATAGACTTTTTTTCATAACTTTAAAAAAGCTACCTAGGTAAAAAATTTCAGCTTTCTACGTGTTACGGTTTGGCCCAACTCACTCTAGTTGGCGCTGTTGAGCGGGTTTGCCACGCCCGCTTTCAATTACACTAAAATCATGCGATTTCTCACGGGGGACAATTTTGGGCAAAGTTTGGTGAGTTTTCATGCATGTTTAGGCCTCCAAAAAGCCGTTTCAAAAGTCCCAAGAATAAATAATAATAATAATAATAATAATAATAAAATCTGCAGTTACAATAGGCCTTCGCAGCGCTTAGCTTCTCGGGCCTAATAATAATAATAATAATAATAATAAAATCTGCAGTTACAATAGGCCTTCGCAGCGCTTAGCTGCTCGGGCCTAATAATAATAATAATAATAATAATAAAATCTGCAGTTACAATAGGCCTTCGCAGCGCTTAGCTGCTCGGGCCTAATAATAATAATAATAATAATAATAATAATAAAATCTGCAGTTACAATAGGCCTTCGCAGCGCTTAGCTGCTCGGGCCTAATAATAAAATCTGCAGTTACAATAGGCCTTCGCAGCGCTTAGCTGCTCGGGCCTAATAATAATAATAAAATCTGCAGTTACAATAGGCCTTCGCAGCGCTTAGCTGCTCGGGCCTAATAATAATTAACACTACAGATACAATAGGCCTTCGCAGCGCTTAGCTGCTCGGGCCTAATAATAATAATTAACACTACAGATACAATAGGCCTTCGCAGCGCTTAGCTGCTCGGGCCTAATTAACACTACAGATACAATAGGCCTTCGCAGCGCTTAGCTGCTCGGGCCTAATAAATAAAAAATTCACAAGTGATAACACAAAATTCCCCAAATTGCTCCAGCCATGTGAATAAGCTGATATTTAATTTAACTGTTTTTATTAATCAGAATATTATTATTCAAGAGAATTGCTTGTTGAGTTGAACATCAATGCTTGTTGAACATAAAGTGCAAAGTGCAACCAATAAACAAGTCTATGTATTAAACAGTTTGACCAGTACTTAATATTATGGTGAGATTCCTGAAAGTTTCTGGTAAAAAAAGTATGATTATATAAACTCTAAAACAAATAATAAAATTAGATCATCTCACTGCCACAACTCTCTTCCTTTACATGTGGAGGCAAACCCACTTTAAACATATTATCTACACCTAACGGACTTGTCTTATCCATTAATTGTTACATAACCAAAAATTGCAGACCTCTGCGATTTGGCAATTGCATTTTTTAAAATTGTGATTATATTGCAAATGCAATTATTTTGTCCAGCCCTACTCTGCAGACCATCAAACTACCATTAACCCGTGGATTAATCTCTTACCTGGTTCTTCACTCTCTACAGTTGACTCCCAGAAGCCAGGACCCTACTCGCTCAGGTACCTGGATAACAGCCACCAACATGTACGCCCAATATTGTCTGTTAAAAACCTAACCAACTGAAACAAACCTCTTTCTCCATCTCCACAGATTTCAGTGTCCTAACATCTGTAGATTGTGTATATGATTCCTAGAACTTCTACAATATGGCAATGACCATATGGAACACCTAAGTGATCGAAATGAAATAAATAAATCAAACATTATGAAATAATGATCTACTTGAATAAATAAGATATAAATATTTAAAGTGACAATGAAATTGTGAAATAACTAAATGATTATAAAATTATCAGCTCAATATTATGAAACTCTGTCAAGCCAAAGTTTATACAAGCTTCCTAGATCTACTTCCAGTTAGCAACATGCTAACCATTAGCCGCTAAGATGGTTGTGTTTGGTATCGCCGGGTGAGGGTACTCTGTTAGTTTGGTCCAAATCCTGTACTGGGATGTGCCTCAAATTGGGAGAAAATATGTCGTTTATAACGTTGCCATGGTAACTCAAAATGGCGGGTGGTACAAAAAAATACTTCATAGGATCAGCACACATGTTTTGATATACACACTGTGGGGATTATAATATAAAACTCTAAGGCTACCACACCAGGATTTGATCCCACAAACTCTTGCATGCAAAGCCTCTACTTTGTGTCTGAGCTATACTGTAACCATATGAGGAAATGCATTTCTGGGAATATAAGGGGCTTCCTCCCCCATTGAAAATTCAATTCAATTCAATTCAATTTTATTTATATAGCGCCAAATCATGAAACATGTCATCTCAAGGCACTTTACAAAATCAAGTTCAATCATATTATACAGATTGGGTCAGATTATACAGATTGGTCAAAATGTCCTATATAAGGAAACCAGTTGATTGCATCAAAGTCCCGACAAGCAGCATTCACTCCTGGGGAACCGTAGAGCCACAGGGAGAGTCGTCTGCATTGTACATGGCTTTGCTGCAATCCCTCATACTGAGCAAGCATGAAGCGACAGTGGGAAGAAAAACCACCCATTAACGGGAAAAAAAAACCTCCGGCAGAACCGGGCTCAGTATGAACGGTCATCTGCCTCGACCGACTGGGGTTACAGAAGACAGAGCAGAGACACAACAAGAGAGACAAAAAGCACAGAAGCACACATTGATCTAGTAATCTGTTCTACATTAGATGGTAGTAACGGGTGAGCCGTCTTCTCTGGATGATGTCAAAGTTAACAGAACGCCAGACCAGGTGTACCTACTATGAAGAAAAAGAGAGAGAGCAAAAAGTTAAAAGCTGAAATGACGACAGTCATTTCAATGTAATACAATGCAAAACTGGAGAACCGTAAAATGAAGAACAGTAGAAATCAGTAGAGTGAGAAAATTAGACCCTGATGTCCTCCAGCAGCCTAGGCCTATCACAGCACAACTATAGAGATAGCTCAGGGTAACATGAGCCACTCTAACTATAAGCTTTGTCAAAAAGGAAAGTTTTAAGATTAGTCTTAAAAATAGATAGGGTGTCTGCCTCACGGACCAAAACTGGGAGTTGGTTCCACAGGAGAGGAGCCTGATAGCTAAAGGATCTGCCTCCCATTCTACTTTTAGAGACTCTAGGAACCACCAGCAGACCTGCAGTCTGAGAGCGAAGTGCTCTGTTAGGAACATACGGGGTAATCAGAGCTCTGATATATGATGGAGCTTGGTTATTAAGGGCTTTATACGTTAGAAGAAGAATTTTAAATTCTATTCTTGATTTAACAGGAAGCCAATGAAGGGAAGCTAAAATTGGAGAAATATGATCCCTCTTGTTGATTTTCATCAGAACTCTTTCCGCAGCATTTTGTATCAGCTGAAGACTTCGAACTGCATTTTGTGGACTTCCTGATAGTAAAGAATTACAATAGTCCAGCCTTGAAGTAACAAATGCATGGACTAGTTTTTCAGCATCACCCCTGGACAGAATGTTTCTAATTTTGGCGATATTCCGGAGGTGAAAAAAGGAAACTCTGGAAACCTGTTTAATATGGGATTTAAATGACATGTCTTGGTCAAAAATAACACCAAGATTTTTAACTTTATTACCAGAGGTCCAGTTAATGTCACCAAAGGTCATGGGTCAGATCGGCCTCCTTTAGCAACTCAGCTTCACCAAATCTGGGCCCAGAACTCAACATTTGACAAAAATAGTGTGTAGTGCCATTTCCCACAGTTGGGTGGTGCTGTATAGGCCGGGGGGTCATGTCTGGGCATGCTCCCAATAGGAAAGCATGTGAAATCAAAAAAGGGACAGAAAACTCGCACATGCCTGATAATCACTGTAAAATTTTCAGGATTTTGCACATTCGCTACTCCCGACCAAATTGTTCCTGCGGCAAAACCGTAACAGGTATCCATAAAATTATTTTTTTGTGAGTACCAGAAGGGTCGGGAAAGTATCATCATACATGTGTGAAAGTATCATGCCTCTACATCAAATGGTTTAGGAGTAGCGACGATGTGAAAACATGTGATGTTTTGGACTTTCAGGTGTCATTTTTCAAAACGGCTCCATAGGAAATGAATTGGGAGTATTTCGGGTTTGTGCCGGTCTGAGGTGATTTGCGGAAAATCTATAAATCTTACACCAATGAGGGTTACATTTCCTGAAAATAAAACTAACAGATACCTGGCTATGCAGGGGGGTGGATGCAAACCTTTTGATTCTAAGAACACGGTGCATGTATCATGCAGCATCTAAGAGGTTTGATCTTATTTACTTCCTGGTCGCTGTATGCCTACACTGCAAAAAAGGAAAATCTATACAAGTGTAATAAACTTGAATTCAGCATTTTGGTCTTGTTACACTTGTTTTTCAATGTATTTTCTTAGTAAGACTGAGTATTGTTAAGATTATTTGACTTGTTTTAAGAAAATTCATCTTTTTCATCCTACCTAGATAATACAACTAATTCTGAGCAGCTTTTTTCTTAAAATAGCACACATTACGCGACTGAGTCGCGTTAACATTTAGATTGTGAGTACATTTTTACTTGTTTCAAGACAATAAGACAATCCATATTAACCTGTTTTATGAATTGACCCCATGTCATTAAGATATTCCAGATAATCAACCGTGATTGCATTCAAACTGATAGGGTCATTGAGATTGTCATTCATGATTTAGCTTTGAGATTCTGAACCTCACCAGTGAACCATTCATTGTTTGCAGAACAAAGTGAACTACAATACATCATAACTACTGTACGTCATACATATGCTTATTATAATAGAAGCTCTGCCTTAAGGATTAACATATGGTAAATAAAGCAAACGATTTCTTCTGTGCTGATTCACTCATTTATTTTAATACATCATACCTTCTCATACAACAAAACGTCAGTTAGGTCATATTTTCTCAAAACATATGTTTTACTATTGAATGGTACAGGGTGGTAAGCAGTGTAGTCAGGTAGTTTTTCTAAATCTATAAACTCTGTTGCCTGTGCAGCATTTGGCACAGCAATTTCATATGATTTCAATGTTTCAAACACTTGATATTCACAGCAAAATAAAGATGAATCAATAACATAAATATTACTTATTAGTCCAAAAATAGGGAGCCCATCATTTGAGTCTGTGATTATTCAAGTCTTTCCACTAATGTGCTTGTTGCCATTAAGAGACATCCATTTCACAGAGATTACATGATGGAAACTGTCAATATTCAAAAAATCTCTAATCTTTGAACTGACATATGTCTCTGAGGCCTCTGATACCGCTGATGTGGGGCCTAATTCTTTTTCATGAGCAAATATATTGTTTGTTTGATAGGTACTTTCGACAATTTTGCTATGATTTACAAGAGATTTGCAGACATTTTTATAATTTAATTTAGAGGACCACTGTTTAAAAAAACAATGCTTAGACTCAAACCTCATGCACATGTGTCTCGTCAAAGGACCCAGTGCTTCAATTTGTGAAGGTAAATGTAGCATATAATGTTGCTTAGGGGTTATGTTGTTGTCCGGGAAAAGTTTCGTAAATTGTTTCAGATGCTGCTCTATCATTACTTTCAGTTTTTATAAGGTTTCCGTCATCACAATAGGAGCAAAAAGAATGTGAGTTATTTGAATTAATTCTATGATAAACTGTACATAGACATTGTCCTTGATGCTATTCATAATAAAAGGGAATATCTTCAGAAATATCAACATCTGTCCAGACGACTGTTTTAGTTTGTTATCATTAGATGCCATTGTACTGACACTGATTGGACATGGCTTGTCTTGTATATCCCTGTTTGAATATGGAAAACCTTGTATACCTGAATTTATAGAGTCTAGATCAATATGCCCTGACAAAATAATGTGCTTTAATGCACATTTTATTTCCTGTTGCACAACACCCTCAAGCATGATGTGCATTATATCTTGAGGGGTTTGTTGAATAAGATCAAAGCCTGGAAAATCTATAAGTATACTCCTTCTATTTATACCATAGGTAGTCATGAGGGCATTTTTAAGAGAGTCTGTACTGGCCCTCTCTATTTCCCTGCACTGTCTGATGTGATTTTGTAATGTTCTTAGGGTAAAACTATTTTCATCAAATTGGTTTTGCATTGTCTCAAAGTCACACTCACAATGCCTACACTTACTGAAAGCAAACCCAACTCCAGATTTAAACCCAGCCAGGTCATGCTGAGCAAGGGTATCACCACATATTGATATTACTGCACCATATAATATAGTCTCACTATTTCCAACTTGAATGTTGACACCGTTGTACAGTTCCTTCAAATCCTGTTCAATTCTTGTTAATATAACATCAGCACCAGCCTCTGAGATATCCTTTGCTTTGGCAATGGCAAGAAGTCTTATGGCAGCAAGCTTAGACCTAAACCTGGGGTTTTTGTTTCCTACAGTATAATAAAACATGAGTAACTTGTTCATAGAGGCCTGGGGTCCAAGAGGGGAGCAAATCTCTATTTCATCGGAATACAAGATTAACTGTAAAGCAGTTGGCTTAACAGAAAACAATGGATGAGTTCTGAAAAGGCTGCCATTCACAATGTCACGGAGATATCAATTTTTGTTACAATTTTCTGGTGGATTACTGACCATGCTAAAAATTCTAGGGTTGGATAGCAGTTGTTGTAGACTCTTGATGAGAGGAACATAGAAAAAAACTTTGTTTCTAATGGTAAGAACCCTTGAAGAGCCTCGCTTAACTCTACACAGTCTTTGTGAAATTACAACCTCCTCTGGTTCCACTGGTTTAAAAAGTTCCTCAATGGTTTGGTCCTGCATGTAAGTTGTAGTCAAGTTGGAAAATGGATCTGGAAAACCCTCAAACGTTGCCAAAATCTCATTTCGGAGCTGGTCAATGCTGAGTGAAGGGTCATGTCTATCAAAGACATCCATCACTCTGTCCTGCAAGGTTCTTACTACAGCCATTTGTAACTGCTGGGTTTTCTGTATAATCCTGTTGGTATTACCCTGTAGTGAGAAGAGCCAGAAAAGCATACTATTATGGCATTACAAAGACTATGGATGAATATGGGTGAAAACATAAAATGTGTCATTCAGAGGAATTTTCAGTAGTATTCATATCTTTTATTGCAAAAAAATTCAAGTAAAAATGTGATCTATCCTCAGTAAATCACATAAAATCACAAAAAAGCACATCCTACCTGAGAAAGACAGCATGTTTCACGAACATCCACAGTAAAGGCAGCTGCGTGTCTGGTCAATTCCTGTTAAAGTAGCAGATTAAGCTTGTAAAATGACTGTTGTCAAAGTTGTTTTTGCCAGTGCCATTTGCATTACAGACAAGGCAAGGCGAGGCAAATTCATTTGTATAGCACATTTCAGTACAGAGACAATTCAAAGTGCTTTACATGATTAAAACATAGGGGGGGGGACAGAATAAAAGCAAGTTGGAATAAAATGTAGAAACAAAATAGCACATGGGAAAATAGAAACTAAAATCAAACATTAAGAAAAAGTTGGAAAAAAAATTGAACTAATTTCAAAAAACAGTTTAGTTAGAACAGTCGAAGCCAATCCTAAACAAATGTGTTTTTACTCCTGATTTAAAAGAACTCAGGCTTTCAGCACTTTTAGACAATGATGCATTCTGGGATTGCTCAAATTCACAACTAAGTTTACACCAGTTTATGGGTTATGCAAGTGGTTCCCAAAAATGTTCTAGAAAAACTAACTAAAACTAAATTCTAGAAAATACTAGAAAATGAATTCATTACAAATGGTTGGAACAAAATTCGATCAATGTTTGTATGCCTACCTTTTCCTTGTTCGATTGCAGTGTTTCAATCCCCCCGCTCTCTTCGTCATCTTGTCTTAAGCCAACCTGCGTTGTGTTCTGCCTCATATTGGTAGTTGGAGTTGAATCTTGAACTTGGTGGGTAGCTGGAGTGATACAGTTGGAAAAAATAGGTAGGTCCATGTCGAATCGTTCACCCCCATGGCACCTTGAGCTAACTGGAATGCAATCCCTGGGCGGACGACCATTGGCGAGGTACGCTGCATGCCTACGCTTGATGTGATAATAGAGCGAATTGAATACCCGTTATTCTTCTTTGCACCCATCGATTCCACAAATCACACGGAAGTTTCTACTACGTCCATGCGCCGTGTTAATATGGCTTAAAAACACTTTTAAATTCAGTGCAATAAATGCAAAGCAAATCACACATCGCCAACCAGCCATCTTCACAAAGTGTTCCTAACTTGATCGATTGAGATGAGAACCCGCGTTTTTTATTTTGTAGGCTATTCGCTCTTTACCGCAATGGAATATTCCATACAAAACTGGGGGGGGGGGGGGGGTGACTGACCTAATGTGAATTGTGTGATTGCACCCAGCCTCTTTTACACAAATATTCAATTTCTTTTTCAAAACTGGAGAATAGACTTTTATTGAGTGCTATAATTGACTACTTCATAACTCTTTGATTTTATTTCACAATTCCATGCACTCCCAATTTGGGCTGACTTGGATTCGTCTAACGGCTTTTGCGCGTTTTTTTACCCCGGCTGCTGCTGCAAGGACATGAGACGGAGGATATCAGAAGATACAGATACGCTATCAGGTGTGTATAACACTTTCAGACTATAGAGAGTTGGAGATTATTTCAGTCAAAAATCATTTGAGTACATTTTTAACATAGTCGAGGTTCCGGTAAATAATAATAATAAAAAAAAAATTGGAAAACGGGGCTAAAGCTTGGTGCACCTTTCACAATCTCCAGATGGCTAATGCTAACTACCTTTGGGGTAGTTTGCCTTATGTATATATATATATTATGTATAGTATATTTTACTCGGCTAATTATATGTCATACATGCCCACACTGTCTTTTGTTGGTATTGGTTGGCATGAATTACATTGTGAATCCCCAAGTATAAGGTTTTCCTTTAGTCTGCATGTTAACACGTGGCTGACGCATTATCAGAGTGACATCGACCTTGCATTAGCTCAGGGGTGTCAAACGTGCCCCGCGGGCCAGTTCCGAACGATTTAGTCCAGCCCGGTGGCTAAATGCATTATCATTATTCAACAATGATTATTGAAAAAAACATGTATTCATTCAATTGAAAACCTGCAGTTCCTATGTTGTCCATGAGTGGCGCT
Organism: Fundulus diaphanus; assembly: GCA_037039145.1. NCBI lineage: Eukaryota > Metazoa > Chordata > Actinopteri > Cyprinodontiformes > Fundulidae > Fundulus > Fundulus diaphanus. The sequence continues at coordinate 34,271,692 of CM073144.1, forward strand.
GTGTTTTATTCAGAGCAGACAACATGATGCAACACTCCATTGTGTAATCTGCACAAAATAATCAAGCCGTATTTTATTTTGGCGGGTCAAACTGGCAGCCCTCTGAATTCCGGGTCAGAGGTGAACTCCTCCATCTTGTTTCTGCTATTGCTGTGGCTAACTGCCTTTTTTTGGGCGTTTTTCCTAAATCACTGAAGAATATTGTTGAATCAAGTCCAATTAACCTAGACGAAGGATTCCATTGATTGTTTTCTGGCAACCACTCGACGATGAGTCGTTTATTTTATGTCGTTTGTTTTACATTATATTAGAGGTGGGGCCAACCGCCCGCTTCCGTCAGTGCACTGCTAATGTGCACTGACCACTTACTGTCGTAGTGCCCACTTTCGATCGTTAGTATTGTTCCAAAAGGAACACTTATGTTATAACGCTTACCGGAAATGACGGGATGACGTGACGAACGCAACACACCTGAACGCGAATTTTCAGCCCGCCAAAAATATATGCCGGCATTTGTTTACAAACACACACGTTCTATAACCAATCGTTAACACTCACAGCATGTGGAAAATACATCGCCTCCGACGTCAACGCAAGATCCTCCTACTATTGGCTGAACATGAGGTATGTTCGTGTATTTTACAAACATTTATATGATAGCTCCGGCTGTCTCGGCTGAATTGTCCGCCATTATTTTCAAAATGGGAACATCTTCCCGACGTCCCTAGTCCCTCCCTTTCCGCTTTGTAGTCAAGATGGCGTCTGTTTAGTGCGAGTAGGGTCCATCGTTACACACTGCATTTTGTGACCGTTTTTAGGGGTCATCCGGGTACCTTCAGTGCACTGACTTTTTGTGTTATCTACACTATATACTTAAAACTAAGTGTTCAAAGTGTAGAAGTAGGCGGAATGAGACATACCCTATGCAGACCTCTCAACTTTTATCAAAAGTTAAGAGTGAGATTATGCTAATTTTGGGGGCGGGATTGTTTGGGGGTGGGGCTAACTGGGCCCTGGAAGAGCCGGTGGAGTCAACTCCATCTCATTTTTATCCCACCAGACATTGAAGTAGACATGTATTACTTTTGTTAAAAAGAGAAAAAGACGTGTTAATACTTTATTGTTCAGTTAGTGGATTAAAACATAAAAAAATTGTTCAAATAATACTGAATAAAATAAAGTAGTTTTAAGTTATTGACCGAATTATTACACAGTTACAGATTCATTTATGGGTTTGTTTCATTGTAGATCAATAACCTGATTGGTGAATCAGGCTGAGTTTCATCAAGCCTATACGGCATATGGCATATCCGACAGTTTCCCCTCAGCAGCAACACTGAAGCACACAGAGGTTCCCGCTGCGTCTTTACGCACGATCCTGCTGCTGATGTCTCCCTCTTTTCAGCTCAATGCACTTCTAGACTGTTACAGTTTATCACCATTATCATCACCTTTCACAGCGACAGGTTTCTCATCTCAGTCGCCGCGCTGACCAGACAAATCTGTATTTGTCTCGTCAGTGCGCTCTGGGCGGTGAGGTGGGCGGATTTTACCCCCGTTGGTGCGCTGCGTGCGAGGGATAAGCAGTGGGGAAAATGCATAAATAAAGACTGTAAAGGGCTCCTTTAGAGGAAACAGGGGGACTGACGGGTCTGAGATCAAGCCCCTGATGTTACAAGTTCTTTAAAATTACCCTTAAAAGTGCGCACCAAAATTACATGTAACATAATTTTGCGCACCTGAACTAAAGCGCAAGGCAGCATGCCCACCGAAGCGCCACTGATTCTATGTTGTTTAAAACAAAAGAGCATGAAGCACAGCCACTAACTCTCCTATTGACTTTAACTGGCACACTTTGCTACGGATGTGAGGACATTAAACGTAGTGATTCACGTTTTGAATGGTGAGAAAAGCAACTGGGTCCGAGGAAAAGGAGGGGGGAGAGGAGCAAGCGCTGAGGCACAGAAATACGGTGCATGTAGTTAAAAAATGCAGAATTAATAAAAACGAAACTTATAAACAGACTAAGTGGCGTTTTAAACTGCATCTGGTTAGCAGAACTGTGTTATGATCCAGCGTGCAGCCATGCCTGGTACTGAATGAATGCAATATCTGGCAGCAGCTCTTCCCCCACCCCCACCCCCTTTCCTCCTGCGTACGCAGTACAGGACCGTACCGGCTTACTTTCACCACTGGTTAAGACTAAAATTATTCATAACTCTGATCTCTCTGTTAACACGAACTGCAGCAGGAATTACGGATGGCCACAAGCTGTGAAAGAAGCGAAACAGCTCAGCAGAAGGCGGAGTTTTGTCGTCCGCAGCCCAGATGGGCTTTGTGAGTTTTATGCGTGAGAGATGCCATGTTTGCGTGTGAAATGCCATGTGTTGCGTGTGAGCGTGTGAAGTCAGTGAAATGCGTGTGTCACACGGTCAATGCGTGAAAGTTGAGAGCCCTGCCCTATGTATTGGCATCTTAAAAATGGTCTTATAGCTTAAAAGATCATTCTCTTTTTGTTGATTTTGTGCCCGAATAAAAGAGATGTTCTGAAACCATTAAATAAGCCTTTTGAGTTTTTTAAATGTTGTCCTTTAAGGATAGTTTTAGTTACTTTTAATTAAATTTGTCAATGGCCTATAGAACTCAGGAATAGGAAACGGTATAAGCGTTACAACCAGAACTAACAGTGCACTGAGCTTCAGATGTGGAACATTGATTTTAAATAATTTCTTAATTTTTATCTGTTTGATGTATTTTGTCATGCAGGACAGTGTTTTTAAGTCCCAAAAAAACGTTAATAAATGTTTTTCAACATTTTACAATCACTGTGATCAGTTCTTATGCATAATGCACTTAAATAAATGTAACTAAGTAAAAGTATTGTTGAAATGGCACACTTTTCTTAAAAACTGAGGTTATTCATAATATATTTTGTAAAGTGAAATTCGCTTAATATAAAAAATCAACAACAAGTCCACTTTTATTAGTGCTATTTAATCTTGCCATGAATTTACATGTGTGGCCCCTTTGAGATCAGATTAAGCTGTATGCGGCCCCTAAACCAAAATGAGCTTGACACCCCTGCCTTAGCTATTTTTGGTCTCAAACATGCTGTTGATTACTTTGATTAATGCGGGTATAATTAGCCAAACATAATGTGAAGTGATAATGATTTTACTTTTCCTAAACAATTCTGCCTGGTTTTAAAGGCTGGCTCTGCACAATTTTCTGTCTAATGTATAGCTTGAATGTTTTGACAGTATTTTGTTTTTATTCACAGTTAACCGAGTGATTTGTTTCCAGCTGCTTTGCTAACAACGGGCATATGGACGGCAATATGGAAAAGTTAGACCGTGTGGCCAAAGACATCTTAACAGGTAAGTATGATAACGTGATATAGTGATGATGGTGCTCATGTGTGAAAGTCAATTAGGTTAATGTGTCGATTTTCTCATTTGTGTATCTTTAAATTTCATTTAAAATTACAATTTATTACAATAGGCTTGTATGAGCTTGCTGAATGGGATTTTTAGACAAATGGGACCAAAAGTATTTGGATCAACATATATTGGATCAGATCAGAAGATAATGTGATCTGATCCATAATGTTGCTGTAAGTAATAAAAGTGAAAGTGACCTTATGGGTCAATCTTGGTGTCAGCTGTGCATTCACTATACAGTTTTGTTCACCCTCCTGTCTTAAGACATTCAGCAAGCTCATACAGTAGACTTGAGCCACCATAAATTGCGGCTAATGGTAAACTAAAAATGACATTTAATCAGAGATACTTTTCACTTACTCTTCAATAGAATCTACCGCAGACAAAAAAAAGTTAAATAACAGTTGGGGCATCAGTGAACCTCATCTGTTGATTAATCTGGTTCCGCTGATGTTCTGTACCTTTTGTCTCTTGTTTGTGACACAGCTGCCAATATCGATATGGAGGCACTGAAGATGCTTTCGAGAGAAGAGCTTCGCGACCTCTTCCTGACCATTGAAAATCTATATGGGATCTGTGTCACCCTGTGGTAAGCAAAGTTTTTTTAAACCTCATGTACAATCAGTGGTTAACGCATTAATGCCAGAATGCTGTGTAGCACAATGCAACACGTTTTTGTGGCATATCAATTGATGGCAGTGGGTAGAGGAAAAACAACAGTTTGCATACACACAGTAGCCTACATGCACAGAGACTACGGTGGAAAAGTACTTGACTCAACTGGGGTTTTGTTAAAAGTCTGCTGGGGAGTTTGAGCCAAAGTGTGGTATCTAGGCGATTGGATTCAGTTTTGTTCATGCTCATATCTTGTGTGCCACCCACTAACCATGTCCCATTATACAAACACACTATAATCCATCTACAATCCTTCGCTTTTGGCCAAAATATTCACCACTTCACTGTCATCAAAACTCTAGTGCATCCTGTCACTCGCCTGTCACTAAAATAGTCTGCTATTATTTAGTATCTAGACCCATGTTTATTTTGTATTTAGTGGTGTTACTGTGATATCATTTTGGTGGTTTCTCGTCTTCGTTTTTGCTTAGAGTTATACTAGGTTTATTATAAGCCTATAAATTAGACTTAGACAAATTTATTTGTCATTTTGTAAGCACAAAGTGCGTACAGAACAAAATTTCGTTTGCATACAGCTTGAAAAAAAAAACACAGTAAATTTCAGTAAATTTCAGGATAGGGTGCAGCAGTGATTTATGTAAACAGTTGAAATGTAAACAACGTAAACAATGCAGGGGAAATAGACAGTGTGCGACTCACAGTGTACAGGTGAGTATTTTTAAAACCGTGCAAATATGCTATTCAATATCATGGGGTATGGTATTGTCACTCTTGTCCCACTTCTCTCTCTCATACCAAGTTGCCTAGTCTTATGTGTTCAACCAATTGTCCTCTGAATTGGTATTTTCTGAACTTTTATTTGTTAAATTAATTAAGTTTTGGTTTTCTGACTAGTTTTTGCTGATTTCTTTACAGGAGAAGGCCTCATGCAGTTCTTCTGCTGCATTCATTGAGGTCAGCAACGGAACAGAGTGTGCGGCCACTGGAACCAGTAGTGAGGGAAGTGACAGCAAAGAGGAGGAGAAGAGTGGGAGGACTACATACAGAACACTTACACTGCCAACCCCCCAATACGTGATATACACTGATAGTGAATTGGAGAATGTGAAATCTTACTTTTTTCAATTGAAAAGACTTGGGAGAGGAGCAGAATGTGAGCTGTCCAAAGAGCTAACATGTAGACTGATCCGGAATACAATAACCAACATGGTGTCAGCGGTGAGGGCGTTGCACTGTGAAGAGAAGCAGTATCCATCGAAGGAGGACCTCGTAGCCATGGCCAAACGCCTGGTGATCTACTATCCAATGCTCTCCGATAAGCTCGACATACAGCAATACAAGTATTGCTTTCAATGTAATAAAGTACCTAAAATCGCACACTTGTTTACAGAGGCCTTTGGTTGTTCATTCCACTGTCTCCCATACATGCACCCATTACATTGGGTAACATACTTGTAAGGTGATATACCTAAACCCAATATTATTGCTAATATTATTTAATGATACACGTTGTAGAAGGGTATGATAAAAAAAGCTTTATTCTGATTAAGTTTTTTTTCTTCCTTAGCAAATGTGGATATTTGACAATGTCTTGGTCTTTGGATTTTCTGCCTAGATTGAAGTCTTCAAACGACTGCAAAATAGAATCCACAATGTTCGATCACCGAAGAAAAGCCAGGGTGGCACTCCTGCAAGGGCGAAGAGAAAACTGCAATATACGGATGCCGATGACACCGATGATTCCACCACATCTACAATTCTCCTTTCGGCAAGCTCCAGCAGCACCCCTAGCACCCCTGAGGTCCACACTCCGCCCGCCACTGTCCCTGAGGTCCACTCCCCATCAACAAGCACTCCAGTGAAAGATGCAGCTGTTGGTAAGTGTATTGGATTTCACTTTTTCGTTTAGCCTTACAAGAAAATTACATTCACTCTATTTTGAATTAGTAAAACCAGACCCTCTCGAAAATGGGTTATCTTTCTAGCCTTCCGTGCAAGAAACACTGTCCGAACAAAAAACAACACGTTTCAGTTCTGACAAGTCATTGATTGAGATTGAGATTAAAACCAAGACCAAGACGATGTCTCACAGCTCCTTGACCTTGAAATTTGAGGGAAGAAGGCAGTTCATCGATTCGGAGACTCTCAAGGAAGCCGACAGACCTGGCAAAATCCTTGAGGCCTACTCGTGCTTCAAGAACATAAACCATGTAAGTACACTCACTACTCAGAATTAAGGGAAGAATGTACCGGTCAGCTTGTATCCTTGTATTTTAAGAAAAACACGTTATATTAATCCCTTTTTTTGCAATATAATGCCAAGGTTCTTGAGGAGCTGAGACGAATAGTGGCGAAGGACAACGTGCATTATGTGAAAGAGCTGAAGGAGCGCTGGGCAGACTACAGAACCAAACTCTCCTTTTATGGTGTCTATAAGAAGGTCCTGAAGCCAACGGTGGGACTTCCTACTGGTAAGGTTTTGCAATCCTTCTAAAATTACAATTGCAAATTGCACTATTTGTTGTTTCATTGAGTAGCTCCAATTACTCTGTCTCTAAGTAACCTCGCTCTCTCTCTCTCTCTCTCTCTCTCTCTCTCTCTCTCTCTCTCTCTCTCTCTCTCTCTCTCTCTCTCTCTCTCTCTTTCTGTGTAGATGAGCAAGCCATTGACCTGATCATCTCCCTGCCAGATATGTTTCCTTCTGGTTACTCCGCACCAAAGAAGATGTCATCTCCATCAGAGGCGCTCATTCATGTTCTGCAGGTGAACCAACTTAATTACATAACCTTATGCAAGATAAAATATTTATGTAGCCTATGTATCCATCCTTATCATTTAACATTTGGCAGGTTTAAGCCTCACTGACTACACCATTAATGTGTCTTTGAGCATAAGTTGTATCTTGCTTTATCTTTATCTTTGGGCAGCCATGGTGTAATGGTTAGGGCGATGGACGGTAGGTCAGAGTTGCCGGTTCAATCCCCATCCTTACTAATCTCTTCCTCCATCCATGGCTGAGGTGCCCTTGAGGAAGGCACTAATCCCCACATTGCTCCAGGGACTGTAACCAATACCCTGTAAATAGGCCTAAATCATACTGTAACTGCAAGTTGGATTAAAAAAAAGCGTCAGCTAAGTGTAATGTAATCTTGTGTTGATGTTCACCCCACAGAGGCCCCAGACGTCTATCTGAGAAGACGGCCACTAGCCACACCGTTCATCCTGGTAGGAGAGGAGGACTGCTTCCTCTGCGCCGGAAATGCCCCTGTTGTGTCCTTTGGTAGGAGCTGTCTTGCTGAGTCGGTCCTGTACGTCATGGCGTACTACTACGCATTTCACATGACATATCCAAAATGTGTTAGGGTTAGGGTTAGGGTTCTGTTATTCCTTCAGACTGAGGTCTTGGGTGATGCGATTCATGAGAAAGACCAAACAGCAGCTTTTAAACGTCACAATCTTTTCATTGTTTGGCCGGTCAGTCAGCTTTGTGGGTTTTTTTGAGGGGGGGATGGGGGGTATTTCACTTAATTCTGTGAGATTTGTGCTAAAATATTAATAAAAAGAATATGTTTTGAAGTTCTTGTCAAGTGTATTTTTCCCATACATTCACTACACCTAAATAAGGAAATTAATTCTAGCTAAGAAAATAAGTATTCTAGCTAAGAAAATCAGACTAGTTTTAAGCCTTTAAATGAACTGGTATCAAGTACATTTGCCTTGTTTTTAAGCCTGTTTTATGCTTGTTTTGAGCAATAATTGGTTAGAGGATATTTAATTCTAAGCAATAACGACTAATAAATTTGAATAAATTGCTTAAAATAAGAGTAAAAATCTTAACAAGTAAAAGAAAAAATAGATTTTTATACTTGATTTAAGTTTTTTTGGAGGCTTACTACTTGAATATTATGTTCTTGTTTTAAGAAATCTTACCAAGTCCCATTTGCTTGCTGCACTGGCAGATTATTTTGCTCAAAATAAGCAATTTTTCACCTAAAACACTATATTTTTTTCTTATTTTTTAGAGGGCCTTTTTTGCAGTCTAGTTAGACAACGTGTCGGCGCGTCAAACAAACGTATCAGGGTAGTGTTTTAACAAACTGCCCCCAGATAGACAGACAGACCGGCTGGAGCTCACATTTCGATCCACCGACCCGCTTTTAGCTAAGACCCAGCCGTTTGCTTAGAGGGGAGAAAGAACTGAAGAGAAACCCTATCTTGCCGTTGTGTACTGGCGAAACAAGAGTGGAGCATGCATGGAGGTGGTATATGTTTTTTGCCTCCTTTTTCTTTTCCGTTGTTCTGTATGAGCTACAGATCTATAAGATGAGTAAAGAGATAAGATGGGTCTTTATTGATCTCACAGTGGAGAAAGTTGGTAATAAATAATAATAAATTATGTGGATAATCTGTTTATTGTCATCAACCATAGTTTCCTATCCTGCAAATGCAGAGTATAAGTCTGAAGCTTTATACAACTAAAGTTACATGTTTGGTTATAAGAAACCCCACAAAAACCACATTTCTTGACCGTCACCATATGCATTAAAGAATTAAATATATAAAAGAATAATAATAATAATAACTAGAATCGTTCAACTTCTGAAGAAGTTGAAGAAGGCGCCCGCCTGGTGGTGGGCATGACCGTCAAAGGCAAAGCTTCTGAGTTCCTTGGTCGTAGGCTCTCATCGCTTGGGGATTTTAAATCAAACCTTCTGAGTGAAAAGGATTTGTCTTCATCAAAAAATGCCGACCGGGAAAACTCTGCGTCTGCAGAGCTGCAAACTGCGTATTTCGATCTGAGACGCAGCTTATGAGCTAATTGGCGACAGCCGACGGTCAACGTTTCCCATTCATTTGCTACGGTAGTCCTAAACCACTACTGACATAATACACTTTTTGGCCACAAGCGTCATTTTGGGGGCGTTGTTTCCACCTCTTCTCTTAGAGCCGTTTTTAATAGAAAGAAGAAAAGGCAAAAACGGTCCAAACAAAAGGTTGTAACGTTTACATTTGTAACCTCTGCCTTACATAAACACTAGAATTAAATCTTAATAAATAAAAGTATAGACAATTATTTCAGTAACTCAATTCAGTAAGTGAAATACAATATATACAGGAGTTGGACAATGAAACTGAAACACCTCTCAGTTTAGTGTGGGAGGTTTCATGGCTAAATTGGACCAGCCTGGTGGCCAATCTTCATTAATTGCACATTGAACCAATAAGAGCAGAGTGTGAAGGTCCAATAAGCAGGGTAAGAGCACAGTTTTGCTCAAAATATTGCAATTCAATTCAATTTTCAATTCAATTTTATTTATATAGCGCCAAATCATGAAACATGTCATCTCAAGGCACTTTACAAAATCAAGTTCAATCATATTATACAGATTGGGTCAGATTATACAGATTGGTCAAAATGTCCTATATAAGGAAACCAGTTGATTGCATCAAAGTCCCGACAAGCAGCATTCACTCCTGGGGAACCGTAGAGCCACAGGGAGAGTCGTCTGCATTGTACATGGCTTTGCTGCAATCCCTCATACTGAGCAAGCATGAAGCGACAGTGGGAAGAAAAACCACCCATTAACGGGAAAAAAAAACCTCCGGCAGAACCGGGCTCAGTATGAACGGTCATCTGCCTCGACCGACTGGGGTTACAGAAGACAGAGCAGAGACACAACAAGAGAGACAAAAAGCACAGAAGCACACATTGATCTAGTAATCTGTTCTACATTAGATGGTAGTAACGGGTGAGCCGTCTTCTCTGGATGATGTCAAAGTTAACAGAACGCCAGACCAGGTGTACCTACTATGAAGAAAAAGAGAGAGAGCAAAAAGTTAAAAGCTGAAATGACGACAGTCATTTCAATGCAATACAATGCAAAACTGGAGAACCGTAGAATGAAGAACAGTAGAAATCAGTAGAGTGAGAAAATTAGACCCTGATGTCCTCCAGCAGCCTAGGCCTATCACAGCACAACTATAGAGATAGCTCAGGGTAACATGAGCCACTCTAACTATAAGCTTTGTCAAAAAGGAAAGTTTTAAGATTAGTCTTAAAAATAGATAGGGTGTCTGCCTCACGGACCAAAACCGGGAGTTGGTTCCACAGGAGAGGAGCCTGATAGCTAAAGGATCTGCCTCCCATTCTACTTTTAGAGACTCTAGGAACCACCAGCAGACCTGCAGTCTGAGAGCGAAGTGCTCTGTTAGGAACATACGGGGTAATCAGAGCTCTGATATATGATGGAGCTTGGTTATTAAGGGCTTTATACGTTAGAAGAAGAATTTTAAATTCTATTCTTGATTTAACAGGAAGCCAATGAAGGGAAGCTAAACTTGGAGAAATATGATCCCTCTTGTTGATTTTCATCAGGACTCTTGCCGCAGCATTTTGGATCAGCTGAAGACTTCGAACTGCATTTTGTGGACTTCCTGATAGTAAAGAATTACAATAGTCCAGCCTTGAAGTAACAAATGCATGGACTAGTTTTTCAGCATCACCCCTGGACAGAATGTTTCTAATTTTGGCGATATTCCGGAGGTGAAAAAAGGAAACTCTGGAAACCTGTTTAATATGGGATTTAAATGACATGTCTTGGTCGAAAACAACACCAAGGTTTTTAACTTTATTACCAGAGGCCAAGTTAATGCCATCCAGATTAAGTGATTGATTAAGAAGTTTATTTTTTGAGGACTCTGGCCCAAAGATTACAACTTCTGTCTTGTCAGAATTTAAATGCAGGAAATTTAAAGTCATCCAGCTTTTGATGTCATCAAGACATGACTGCAGTCGAAGTAACTGATTGGATTCATCAGGATTTATGGATAAATATAGCTGAGTGTCATGACTTAGACTTAGACTTAGACTTTCTTTATTGTCATTTTGTATACACAGAGTGGATACAGAACGAAATTTCGTTTTCACACAGCTCAGAAAGATTGCAGTAACTCTACAGGATACCTTGCGGTGAATTACAGTACAGGATAAAGTGCAGTGATAAATCGCAGTCACTTACAGGATAAGTTTCAATTGACTTCCGGATAAAGTGCAGCAGTGAACAGTAGGCAGTTGAAATGTAAACAGTGTAAAACAAATGTAAACAAATATGCAGTAAGGTGCAGCAATGATTTAAAAGTAGACAGTTGCATTGTACACAGTTTTGCAGTGCGTTTCCCGGTAAGGTGCAGCAGCAATTTTGCAGGATATAATACAATGTGCAAGTGTGCAAATGTGCAAATCAGCGAATCGAATGTGGTACACAGTCCGTTTTTATACTTTAGCAGTTCAGCAGTTCAACAGTCTGATGGCAGCAGGGAAAAAGCTTTTGCAGAACCTAGTGGACCTGCAGCGGATGCTGCGAAACCTCTTTCCAGAGGGCAGCAGGGAGAATAGTCTATGGTGGGGGTGTGAGGGGTCCCTGATGATGTTACGGGCTCGAGACACACAGCGCTGCGATGAAATGTCTTTAATGGAGGGAAGAGGAGCCCCGATGATCCCTTCTGCTGTCCTCACCACTCTCCTCACGTTCTTCCAGTCGGAGGCACTGCAGCCTCCACACCACACAGAGAGACAGCTGGTCAGAATACTCTCTATGGTGCTTCTATAGAAGGTCGTGAGGATGGGCGGGGGCAGGCGGGCTCTCCTCATCCTCCGCAGAAAGTACAGTCGTTTCTGTGCCCTCTTCACCAGTGACGTGGTGTTCACAGTCCAGGTGAGGTTGTCCGTGATGTGCACCCCCAGGAACTTGGTGCTGCTGACCACCTCCACCGCTGAGTTGTTGATGAGCAGTGGAGCATGGTGAGGCCGGTTTTTCCTGAAGTCGACGATGATCTCCTTCGTCTTCTCCACGTTCAGGATCAGGCTGTTGTCTCTGCACCAGCCCACCAGCTGCTCCACCTCCTCTCTGTAGTCCTGGTCGTCTCTGATCAGGCCCACCACCGTTGTGTCGTCTGCAAACTTCACAATGTGATTGGTGGTGAACCTGGGGACGCAGTCGTGTGTCATCAGGGTGAACAGCAGGGGGCTCAGGACGCAGCCCTGAGGGGAGCCCGTGCTGAGGGTGATGACATGATTAATCAGCATAACATCAGCATAACAGTGGAAATTAATCCCATGCTGTCTGATAATTTTGCCAACCGGAAGCATATATATAGTAAATAGAATTGGTCCAAGGACTGACCCCTGTGGTACTCCACAGGTGACCCTAGAGTTTGAAGAAGATTTATTATTAACATGAACAAACTGGAATCTGTCCGACAGATAAGATTTAAACCAGCCTAATGCTTTTCCCTTAATCCCTACAGTATGCTCAAGTCTTTGTAGGAGAATATTGTGATCAACTGTGTCAAATGCAGCACTGAGATCTAACAGGACAAGTATAGACACAAGTCCATTATCTGAGGCCATGAGAATATCATTGGTGACCTTCACCAGAGCTGTTTCAGTGCTATGATGAGCTCTAAAGCCTGACTGAAACTCCTCAAGTAGGTCATTACTTTGTAAATGTTCACAAAGTTGATTAGCAACTACTTTCTCAAGAATTTTAGATAAGAAAAGAAGATTAGATATAGGTCTGTAGTTTACTAGCTCATCTTGATCAAGAGAAGGTTTCTTAAGTAAAGGTTTAATAACAGCTACTTTAAAAGCCTGTGGTACATATCCATTTACTAAGGATAGATTAATCATGTCTAAAATAGGACCACTGATCAGAGGGAATACCTCCTTAAACAACTTGGTTGGGATTGGGTCTAACATACAGGTAGAAGGTTTAGATGAAGCTAAAATTTTAGATAGCTCAGAAAGCTCTACTACTTTTAAACAGTTTAGACACTGCGCAGGTTCTAAGGATTCATCCAATGCTGCCTCACTTACTGAGGACGAGGTAATCATGTTTGGGAGGATGCCAATTATTTTATTTTTAATGGAATCAATTTTATTTATGAAGAATCCCATAAAATCATTACTGCTAAGAGCTAAGGGGATGGCTGGATCAACAGAGCTGTGGCTCTGGGTAAGTTTGGCAACTGTATTGAAGAGAAATCTAGGATTATTCTTATTCTCCTCAATTAATGATGAAAAATATGCTGCTCTAACTCTGCGAATGGTCTTGTTATACAACAATAGACTGTCCCTCCAGATTAGGTAGGATTCCTCTTGGTGTGTAGAGCGCCATTTTCTCTCCAATTTCCTAACATTGTGCTTCAAGGAATGCAGCTCTGAATTAAACCAAGGAGCCAGCTTCCTGTGAATAATCACCTTCTTTTTCAAGGGAGCTACATTGTCTAATGCAGAACGCAATGACAAAGTCATACCGTTTACAAAGACATCTATTTGTGAATTGGAAGAAACAACATTGCTGCCATCTACAGGGCATTTCTGCAATACGGAGGATATTAAAAAGGGGACAGACTCTTTAAGTTTTGATACAGCATTATCCGATAAAGATCTACTATAATGGAACCCTCTTTTGGGGGTGGAGAACTCCGTTAGATTAAACTCAAATGTTATTAAAAAATGATCAGATAGGACAGGGTTGTGAGGAAATACTGTTAATTCTTCACAATCAATGCCATATGTCAGCACAAGGTCTAAAGTATGGAGCCAAGAGTGCGTCGGTTTATGCACATTTTGAGCAAAACCAATTGAATCTAGGATAGTTTTAAAGGCTACACTAAGGTTATCACATTCTGTGTCAACATCGATGTTAAAATCACCCACTATAATAACCTTATCAGTATTTAACACCAAATCAGATAAGAAATCTGACAACTCATCCAAAAACTGAGTATAAGGGCCTGGTGGACGATACAAAACAACAAACAGAAGAGGTTTTATTGCTTTGCAGTTTGGATGAGGGAAACTGAGGGTTAAATGTTCAAAAGAACTGTAGTTATTAATTGGCCTGGGACTAATTAATAAATCAGACTGAAAGATGGCTGCCACTCCTCCTCCTCTTCCCACAGATCTGGGAATGTGGAAATTTGAATAATTGGAGGGAGTTGACTCATTTATACTAACATAGTCCTCTTGTAGCCAGGTTTCTGTGAGACAAAACAAATCAATCTGATTATCAGAAATCAATTCATTAACTAACAAAGTCTTTGGAGGGAGAGACCTTATATTTAATAGACCACACTTAATTGTTTTATTTTTAGGTTCAAGGTGAACCGTATTGATTTTTATTAGGTTTTTATGATTTGTTACTTTTAGATAGGTTTTTGATCTGTTAAGTTTTGGCCGTGAGAAAGACACCGTCTCAATAGGATAATGGGTAGGTAACAGTACAGAAGCTGCAGAGAGGTGTGTTAAACTACGGCTCTGCTTCCTGGTCTGGACCCTGGGTTGTCAGCATTTAGGAGAACTAATAAATCCGGCCAGATTTCTAGAAAGAAGAGCTGCACCATCCAAAGTGGGATGGATGCCGTCTCTCCGGATCAGACCAGGTTTTCCCCAGAAAGTTCGCCAGTTATCAATGTAGCCCACGTCGTTTTCAGGACACCACCTAGACAACCAGCGGTTGAATGATGACATGCGGCTAAACATGTCATCACTGGTCAGATCAGGCAGGGGACCAGAGAAAATTACGGAGTCCGACATTGTTTTAGCAAACTCACACACCGAAGCAACACCAACTTTAGTGACCTCCGATCGGCGTGACCGGGTGTCATTACCGCCAGCGTGAATAACAATCTTACTGTATTTACGCTTATCCTTAGCCAGCAGTTTTAGGTAAGATTCTATGTCGCCCGTTCTGGCCCCTGGCAGGCATTTAACTATGGTCCCTGGTGTCTCTAGTGCCACGTTTCTGACTATAGAGCTCCCAATAATCAGTGTCGGCTTCTCAGCGGGTGTGTCGCTGAGTGGGGAAAATTTGTTAGAAACGCAGACGGGTTGGTGGTGAACTGGGGGCTGAAATCTAGAGCTATGCTTCCTACGAACTGTCACCCAGCCGGCCTGCTTACCCGGCTGCTCGGGTGCTTCTGGAGGACCACTAAGTGAAGTAACGCTAGGTCTATGTGGCTCCGCGCTAGCAAAGGGGCGGCTATCAGCTGGTCTTTCCATAGCACGGAGCCGGGTCTCTAATTCTGACACCCTCGCCTCCAAAGCTACAAAAACACTACATTTATTACAAGTACCATTATCACTAAAGGAGGCAGAGGAATAGCTAAACATCTGACACAGAGAGCAGGAGATAAGGGGAGACTTAGTAAGAGACGGAGAAGCTGAAGTAATAGTAGGAGAGGAAGCCATTGTGGAGCTAAAGCTAGGCTAGGCTAAAGCTAGGCTAGCGCCCTTCTACCACGCCAAGAGAGCAAACCGTGAAACACGAGGAGTTCCCAAGCGTAATGTGCAGCAACAGAAAATGTTTTAAAAGTGCTTATGTGTTAGAAACAGATGTTACAGCAAAGAGATTAAAGATAAACGCGAGAGAATCTGGAGCAACAAACCGTTGCTCACGCAGTGAAAACAGGAATACGCCTTACCGCAAACAGGAAGTGACGTCAGCTGTGGCAAAAACCACCAGCCTCTAATGCACACAACATTATGGGTGACATGGGTGAGTTCAAAGGAGGACAAATTGTTGGTGCACATCTTGCCGGAAGTGTCAAAACTTTCTTCAATTGAATAAAAACAAAACAGAAGTAATAATTTTTGGACCAATAGAGGAGAGATCAAAAGTTAGCACACAGCTTCAGTCGCTTCAGCTAGAAACCACTGATCAAGTCCGAAATCTGGGAGTAGTGATGGACTCAGACCTGAACCTCCAAAAGCATTTACAGACAGTGACAAGGTCGGCTTTCTATCACCTGAGGAACATTTCCAGGATTAAAGGACTGATGTCTCAGCAGGATCTGGAAAAACGAATCCATGCATTCATCTTTAGTCGAATTGATTACTGCAACGGTGTTTTCACAGGTCTGCCTAAAAAGTGGATCAGACAGCTGCAGCTGATCCAGAACGCTGCTGCCCGCGTCCTCACTAAGACTAAGAAAGTAGAGAACATCACCCCAGTTCTAAAGTCCTTACACTGGCTCCCTGTATCTCAGAGAATAGGCTTTAAAATACTTCTGTTAGTCTATAAATCCCTGAATGGCTTAGCACCTAAATACATCACAGACTTGTTATCAGTGCATCAACCATCCAGACCACTCAGGTCTTCTGGCTCCAGCCTGCTCTGCATACCTAGAACCAGAACTAAACAAGGAGAAGCAGCATTTAGTTCCTATGCTCCAGTTATCTGGAACAACTTCCAGAAAACTGTAAAAGTGCGGAAAGCCTGAGTTCCTTTAAATCAAGATTAAAAACACATTTGTTTAAAATTGCCTTTGACTGTTCTAGTTAAACTGTTTTACTGTTTTTAATGTTCTTCTTTGTTTCTACATTCTATCTCTACTTGCTTTTATTCTATTTTCTACCTACATTTTATTCCTACTTGCGTTTATTTTGCTATATTTTAATCATGTAAAGCACTTTGTATTGTCTCTGTACTGAATTGTGCTATATAAATAAATTTCCCTTGCCTTGCCTTGCATCTGTGACCAAGACAGCAAGTGTTTGTGATGTATCAAGAGCCACGGTGTCCAGGGTAACTGTGGACGCACGAGGAAGCTGTCTGAAAGGGATGTTCGGGTGCTAACCCGGATTGTATCCAAAAAACAAAAAAAACACATAACTCTACTTATAACTAACTTTCTGAAATATAAACTAAAGGTCACCAATCAGTTCTAAAACATCTTTAGATGAACTCTTGTTGAGCCCTGGAGTATGGAGGACCAAGTCTTCCATATTTAAAAATAAATACAGAAATAAATAAATGCCCAATAAATAAATATGCATACAATTATGTGCCACCAAAAATACAATGCACAAATAAATGTAGATAGAAAATGAATTATACAGTGAGACAAAATGTATATATTTCCTTTAATTAGCCATTTTATTTATTAATTACTTATTTTATTATTTAAGTATTTATTTATGTGCATGTTATAATATTTTTGTCTTTTATTCTTTCTTTGTATGTTTTTGCCCTATTTAGTTCTCCGATGCTATTTATTTCTGTTTGTCCTTTTTACATTTCTGTCTCTCCTTTTTACATTTCTGCCTGTCCTTTTTACATTTCTGTCTGTCCTTTTTACATTTCTGTATGCATTTCTGCCTCATTATGCAAATGAGGAGGGCTGTGTCTTAAGGGCTCAACTTCTTCCCATTGGTTGGTTAGCATTTTACTGCGTCGGTCAAATCTACATGGCTTTTCCCCGACATGAAGCATTGTTTAATAATAACTCAGCAGGCAGACGTTCAGTGTCCGACCTCTTACGGGAAGCTGCTAATAGACTGGAAGAATTGGAACGCTGTACATTTGGGATCTGAAATGTTTTTCGGTGGTTTCAGATTCGGCTTTCCAGATCAATAACTCATCGGCGGATGATTTATTCTACAAAACAGACACCTCTCCACAACCACCGCAAGGCAGACGCTGAGCTACAACCGTAGTTTCCTCAAAACGAGTCCGTGGGCCAGAATCTGTGGGACGTCTCCTTAAGAACTTTCGTATGAACTGTCAGACGGCAACTTTCTTGCACTTAGATAGGTTGCTACACATAGCAGTGATCTCAAAACACCAATGTTCCCACGTTTTCACTTGCACATTATATTAATAAGTTATTGCTGATAAAAAATCTAAACTGTTGCGCTCTGGTCCGAGAGGTCACGTGATTCGATTTTTGCTGCTCAGCCAATCAGATTGCTGTATTGTCAGCTGAGTGCGTTCAATGTGTAAGGTGTTGTAAACATTTGTTTCCAGACGAAGAAAGCCCCTTAATAGCATTTTCTGGCGCCAGTTGGCAAAGATCTTGATGGCAAGGAAAAAGAAATATCCCAGACCATCCATCATCCATTTTCTAACACGTTTATCCCTGCTGGGTTTGGACCGGTGCCGATCTCCAGCTGTCATGGGCGAGAGGCGGGGTAGACCCTGGACAGGTCGGCAGTCCATCACAGGGCAGAAATAGCCCAGACTTTTGCTCATTTTACTGTGATATCACCAAGACCTGCTGCGCTAGGATAGCACAGCCAAACGACTTATCCCCGGCAGAATTTGTATCCCCTGCATCGGGAGAGTGTTTGAAATCAATAAAACTTTTAACCTCCAGCTTTGTGAAGTCTAAATATTTTTAAACATCACATTCTAATAAAATGAAATAGCCCACATTCTTGAGTCTTGGCACATAAACACCACTTATAATCACAAACAACTGTAGAAAATTTGAAGCTGTTAGCTCTTTAAATGAAGAAGTTACAAGGGGATACAAAAAATATCGGGTCCAGCCTGCCACAATATGTATCCCCTTCCAAAATGGACTAAGAGTTTCCCACATTCTTGAATCTTGGCACATAAACACCTCTTATAATCACCAACAACTGAATAAAATTTTAATCTGTTAGCTCTTTTAATGTTATATGTATCCCTGTTTACAGGTGAAAATTATTTGAAATTCAGCAATGTTTGTTTCGATGTAGTACCGTAGCATAGTTGACATCAAATAGAAAAAAGGAAAGAAAGGCATTATTCTGACTTTAATCTCAGAATTCTGACTTTTAACTGTGAATTCTGAGACTAAAATTCTGACATTAATCTTAGAATTATGACAATAAAGTCAAAATTGAATAGACTACTAATACCTTTTTTCTATTTTCTATTTTCTAAAATGGCCTTAATCCTATTCCATACTACTCTGTATATAGTGTACATTTTCTGCAGGTGCTTCTTGTTATAAGAGGTGTCTATGTGCCAAAACCCAAGAATGTGGGCTACTGTTAGTCCATTTTGGAAGGGGATACATAATGTGGCAGGCTGACCCCGATATTTTTTGTATCCCCTTGTAACTTCTTCATTTAAAGAGCTAAGAGCTTCAAATTTTCAGCAGGTGCTTGTTGTTATAAGAGGTGTTTATATGCCAAAAATCTAGAATGTGGGATACTGCTAATCCATTTTGGAAGGGGATACATATATGCTCAGCATGATAGTCTGTTTCCAGCATACATTTCTTGGCTGACTTTGTGCAAGATGAGGACAGCATTACTTACAAATCCAAAGATTGGGGCCTGCTCTGATGGTGCACGGGTAGATTATATATATATATATATATATATATATATATATATATATATATATATATATATGAGAGGCCTTAGTCCTCGACTTAGCCTGAGGTCCTTTACCGCATGTCTTCCTCCCTCTCATAACCCCTTTCCTGTCAGCCTACTTTGAAAAAATTAGCCAATAGAACCTCAAAATCCCAGTAAAAATGCAAGGATCAATTCTCACAACCTAAGGATAGCAGTTTAACTTATGAATATGAAGCTTCATGCATGCTCAGTATGAGGGATTGCTGCAAAGCCATCAACATGCAACATGAATGCTGCTTGGAGAGACTTGATGCAACCTGCTGGGTTTCCTTAGAGAGGAAAACTTTCAGACCAACCTGTCTGGTCAGCACATATAACAATTGGCTGCAGTGTTTGAAATCAATAAAACTTTTAATGTGAAGTCCAAATATTTTTTAAACATCCTATTCTAATAAAATTGTAATATATATATTTTGAAACTCCTCATATACTGTTCTTTTTTTTAAAGCAACACATCTTGTTTTCTTAATATGGTTCTTGGCTGAATTAAAATATCATTAGATCTGATCATTTTGGCAGTAACTTTATTCTGTGTTCATTTGATCACACTTGGAATCAGCTTTATATAATCCATTCATGCGGGTCTATCCACACAAAAAAAACGAACAAGTAGACAGCTGTGATGGACTCAGGAAGGTGGGTTTTTAGTTTCAGCAGACAGACATGCAACAATCTAATGACATAAAGCTAATACTTTCGTGACACATCTGGAGATGACCACAGAGCCGTTTACTTTATCAGAACGTGTTATACTGAGTGATCAGTCTAGTTTTAACCGACATAGCAATCCCTTACGATCGTACTAACAAGTGTTACGTTTTCAATTTTAACCCATTAACTGAACGATAATGTAAAGGCACTATTCCTATATTTCGCTAAGAGAAATAAAACATCTTGATTTTCACGCCGAATTGGCTGGAAATGAGGCGCAGTTTACTGCGTTCAGCAAGCTGAATGCGCGCTCCGGACGCAGGGGATACAAATTCTGGCGGGGATACCTAGTTTGGCACGACAACGGCCGCCAGCTTACCTCAAGTTCTTTCTGTAAAACTGGCAGACCGTAGTAGTCATGTTTCCTCAGCCATGTCTTTCTCCAAATACGTCGTCGCCTTTTCTTTTTAGGGCTTTCTGCACACAAAATTGCATATATTGCCAAAGCAGCGCGTTTCTCTCCGGTAATGTTTACAGTAGCCATCGACACTTCCGTCTTCTTCTTCTTCTTCTTCTTCTACAGTATGAGCACTCCGGTCGCGTCCGAGCGTTGCGCCGTACACAGATAGTGAGCGGTGAACTTTTAAACCCGCGGTTCCGTCGCACAGTTTGAGATGTATATAAGCACCATGACTGAAAAACTCGTACAGTGTATGCCCGGCTTAACACACTTACCATAACAGCTCCGCATCACCGTTTATGACAACAAACTTACACTTCTTCTTCTTCTGTTGTAAAAGTGGTGCGCCCTTCTTCTTCTTCGTGTTTTAATGGGTGCTGACCACATCCAAAAGGATCATTACCGCCCCTCTAGGTGTGCGCTCTGTTCCTCATCTTTATATTATCAGCAGTGCAACCAGCTACCGTAACACCTGTTAAATGTATCACTGTTATAGTTCCAAAGGTCCAGAAACTCATGTGTGCTATAGCGCAGCAACGCGGTGCAGTTCTGAAAGAAAAGATACCCAGTGTGGTGTTAGCATTAGCCTAGCACGCACCCCCCTCCACGGTTCACAGGCTTTGTTTATTTTCCGGTCGCCGGCTGAGTTGCACTTCCGCCCGGCCGGGAGAAGTCGGCAGGATCCAGTGTTCCGGAGATCTCTAGGATGACGGGAATATTGGCGATAATAAATGTATCACTGTTATAGCTCCGAAGGTCCAGAAATTCATGTGTGCTATTGCGCAGCAACGCGGTGCAGTTTTGGAAGAAAAAGTCCGGTGAAAAATAGATTAAAAAAAACTTCAGGAAAACTTGTTTTTTGATGTGAGACGGTGCAGAGCTGAAAAGTCCATATTGCGCCTGCTAATGAGCAGTAGTTCTTGCTGTTGCAATTTTTTCATCATTCATTCATTTATATCAGTTGTTCAAATTATTTATTTGTTACTTGTAAAAAATATATATATATATATATATATATTGTGCACCCCCAGCGGGTTGCGAACCTGCGACCTTTGGTGCACCAGCCCAACACCTAAACCACTGTACCAAAAAAAAGTGTCATGCTGAGCTCTGCATTATGGAGAGGTCAACTGTGTCTAGGAAGTGGTTTTGAGAAGTGGTTTTTGGTTAATTTTGTCACCACGGTAACTTTAAATGGCGTCAAGTACAAATAGCACACTTCGCAGCGTTGAGACGCACGTTTTGATATATAGTTTGTGGGGGTACAGCCTTCGGTTCGGGCTGTATTAACGGTGACGGAAGAATAAAAAGCATTAAAGAAACCCTTATTAGGTGCATAGCATAAGGCCTCCGCCATGCATTTTCAATGCATAGGCGGGCGCCTAATAATAATAATAAATAGGCAAATAAATACTTAAAAGTGATGTGTGTGTGTGCGTGGCCTGACGGCGGGGATGTGTGTGTGTGTGTGTGTCTGTGTGTGTGTGTGTGTGAGGAGGGGTAAGGGGTCACATAGGGTGACAGGTGTCATAAAATGGGGAGGGGGTCAGGAAGGTGGGGGGGTCAAGTAGGGGTGACAGGTGTCATAAAATGGGGGGGGGGGGGGGCGTGACTTCCGGTGTGTGTGTGGTGGGGGGGGGGGTTGACTGGTGTCATAAATCAAGGGTCATAAATCAATTTTTGACATAAGGTGGACCCTATTTGTGTGTTATATATATATATATATATATATATATATATATATATATATATATATATATATACATACACACACATACAGAGAGAGAGAGAGAGAGAGAGAGAGAGAAGGTATTCATCACATTGGATATTTTCAATTCAATTTAATTCAATTCAATTTTATCTATATAGCGCCAATTCATGAAAAATATCATCTCAAGGCACTTTACAAAGTCAAGTTCAATCATATTATACAGATTGGCTCAGATTATACAGATTGGTCAAAAATGTTCCTATATAAGGAAACCAGTTGATTGCATCAAAGTCCCGACAAGCAGCATTCACTCCTGGGGAAGCGTAGAGCTAGAGGAGAGTCGTCTGCATTGTCCATGGCTTTGCTGCAATCCCTCATACTGAGCAAGCATGAAGCGACAGTGGGAAGAAAAACTCCCCATTAACGGGAACGAAAACCTCCGGCAGAACCGGGCTCAGTATGAACGGTCATCTGCCTCGACCGACTGGGGGTTACAGAAGACAGAGCAGAGACACAACAAGAGAGACAAAAAAGCACAGAAGCACACATTGATCCAGTAATCTGTTCTACATTAGATGGTAATAACGGGTGAGCCGTCTTCTCTGGATGATGTCACAGTTAACAGAACGCCAGACCAGGTGTACCTACTATGAAGATAAAAGAGAGAGAACAGAAAGTTAAAGCAGAAATGACAACACGTAATGCATAATTGAAGAACAGTAGAACTCTATAGAGTGAGAAAATTAGATCCTGATGTCCTCCAGTAGCCTAAGCCTATATAGGTAGCTCAGAGTAACATGAGCCACTCTAGTTATAAGCTTTGTCAAAAAGGAAGGTTTTAAGATTAGTCTTAAAAGTAGACAGGGTGTCTGCCTCACGGACCAAAATTGGGAGTTGGTTCCACAGGAGAGGAGCCTGATAACTAAAGGATCTGCCTCCCATTCTACTTTTAGAGACTCTAGGAACCACCAGCAGACCTGCAGTCTGAGAGCGAAGTGCTCTGTTAGGAACATACGGGGTAATCAGAGCTCTGATATATGATGGAGCTTGATTATTAAGGGCTTTATACATTAGAAGAAGAATTTTAAATTCTATTCTTGATTTAACAGGAAGCCAATGAAGGGAAGCTAAAATTGGAGAAATATGATCCCGCTTGTTGATTTTCATCAGAACTCTTGCTGCAGCATTTTGGATCAGCTGAAGGCTTTGAACTGCATTTTGTGGACTTCCTGATAGTAAAGAATTACAATAGTCCAGCCTTGAAGTAACAAATGCATGGACTAGTTTTTCAGCATCACTCCTGGACAGAATGTTTCTAATTTTGGCGATATTCCAGAGGTGAAAAAAGGAAACTCTGGAAACCTGTTTATGTAATGAATCACGGCAGCGGACCCAGAATTCAGCCAGACCAGCAGAGGTTCTTAAAAAAGGGATTTATTTAACAAAAAGCAGAGCAATGCAAAAAGGACTGAATAATCAAAAACACTAATAAAAAACATCCAGAACTTCATAGGAACAGAAACTGACTGGTAACATGACAAAATAACTCAGGTTCTCTGGAAGGGGAAAAACTTGGTCAAAATTCCAAAAACAAACATCAGATCAGGATTGACTCACCCAAAAACATGACAAGACCAACAAGACGACCAGGCACTGATGTCTGGTCCCAACAGTTTATATGGAGGTGGAAGCAGGTGAAACCAGTGAGAGGTGATTGCAGCAGGGGTGGAGTAAGGCAGGTGTGCAGAGTAAGTAATTAGACCAGACATCAGTGCTGAGGCTCAAAACAAGAACAGATCAGAAACCAAACCTAAAAAGCTGAGAGGACAAGTGGACAGAAACAAACTACACCAGACCTGATAACAAAACCACGAAGTATAAAACTAAAACAGAAGATAAAGCTAAGACTAACACGGATGACCAAAACAGGATAAACTAACTGTAAACAAGCTAAACAGGAACCTAGACAAGACTCAAAGCAGCCAGAGAACCTAAGGCAGGAGAGTAAACAAACCAAAACAGAGCCTAGGATATTACAGTTTAATATGGGATTTAAATGACATGTCTTGGTCAAAAATAACACCAAGGTTTTTTACTTTATTACCAGAGGCCAAGTTAATGCCACCCACATTAAGTGATTGGTTAAGAAGTTCATTTTTTGAGGACTCTGGCCCAAAGATTACAACTTCGGTCTTGTCAGAATTTAGATGCAGGAAATTTAAAGTCATCCAGCTTTTGATGTCATCAAGACATGACTGCAGTTGAAGTAATTGATTCGATTCATCAGGATTTATGGATAAATATAGCTGAGTGTCATCAGCATAACAGTGGAAATTAATCCCATGCTGTCTGATAATTTTGATATGATTCATGCTACATACTCCGGTATGGTAGGTGGCGGTATGCACCTAGACTTAGACATCTTTATTTGTCATTTTGTATGTACAGAGTGCATACAGAACGAAATTTCGTTGAATACAGCTTGTAAATTACAGTATAAAGTGCAGCAGTGATTAAAAACAATGCAGGAGAAAGAGAACTGTGTGCAATCACGGTGTACAGGAGAATATTTAAAACCATTTGATTGTGCAGAAATGCATTTAGAAACTACAAGTTCGGCAGCATTTGTAATGCTAGATAAAGATGCAGTGATGCAAATGTGCAAATGTGGTGCAGGGTCCAGTTTAGAGTTCAGCAGTTCAACAGTCTGACGGCAACAAGGAAAAAGCTTTTGCAGATCCTGGTGGACCTGCAGCGGATGCTGCGGAACCTCTTCCCAGAAGGTAGCAGGGAGAATAGTCCATGGTGGGGGTGTGAGGGGTCTTTTATGATGTTACGGGCTCGGGACACAGCGCTGGGACGAAATGTTCTTAATGGAGGGGAGAGGAGCCCCAATGATCCCTTCTGCTGTCCTCATTACTCTCCTCACGTTCTTCCAGTCGGAGGCATTGCAGTCTCCACACCACACAGAGAGACAGCTGGTCAGAATGCTCTCTATGGTGCTTCTGTAGAAGGTCGTGAGGATGGGTGGGGGTAGGTGGGCTCTCCTCATCCTCCGCAGGAAGTACAGTCGTTTCTGTGCCCTCTTCAACAGTTATGTGGTGTTCACAGACCAGGTGAGGTTGTCCGTGATGTGCACCCCCAGGAACCTGGTGCTGCTGACCACCTCCACAGCTGAGCTGTTGATGAGCAGTGGAGCGTGGTGAGGCCGGTTCTTCCTGAAGTCGACGATGATCTCCTTCGCCTTCTCCACGTTCAGGTTCAGGCTGTTTTCTCTGCACCAGCCCACCAGCTGCTCCACCTCCTCTCTGTAGTCCTGGTCGTTGTCGTCTCTGATCAGGCCCACCACTGTTGTGTCGTCTGCAAACTTCACGATGTGATTGGTGGTGAACCTGGGGATGCAGTTGTGTGTCATCAGGGTGAACAGCAGGGGGCTCAGGACGCAGCCCTGAGGGGAGCCCGTGCTGAGGGTGATGACATCAGAGGTGTTCTGTCTGACCCGGACCGACTGAGGTCTGTTGGTGAGGAAGTCCAGCAGCCAGTTGCGAAGAGGTGTGCTGAAGCCCAGATGTTCTAGTTTTCCTACCAGGTGCTGTGGGATGATGGTGTTAAACGCTGAACTGAAGTCCAGGAACAGCATCCGCACGTGGGTGTTCTTCTCCTCCAGGTGTGCCAGGCTCAGGTGAAGAGCAGAGGAGATGGCGTCCTCAGTGGAGCGGTTCCGCCGGTAGGCAAACTGGAACGGGTCGAGACTTAAAGCATGCAGGCACTGTGGCTTGGTCCAGCGAGGTGTTAAAAATGTCTGTGAGGACACCAGCGAGCTGACCTGCATACTCCTTGAGCACCCACCCAGGTATGTTGTCAGGACCTGGAGCCTTCCGCGGGTTGACTCTCCTCAGAGTCTTCCACACGTCGGCGGTGTCAAGGCAGAGCACCTCCTCTTCCTGATGGGGAACAGCCTTCACTGCTGGAGTGCTGTTTAGTGCCTCAAACCTCCCAAAGAAGTTATTTAGTCCATTGAGGAAGTGCAGAGGTTTGGAAAACATCTGAAGTCTGTGTATCCTGGCAGCGAGGCGAAGGGAGCAGAAGTCCAAAAATATGACCAGGACATGACATCCTGTGTGACCCAAACAGAGGTCAACTGACAAGATAAGGTTGTCTGTTTTTCAACATTTGTGGAGCTGTTCCCAGAAATAAGACCATGTCTGCCAGAGAAGGCTGGAAGCACGTGGATGCTGCTGGGTCACGGCGCAGACCAATGGTTGCACATAGAATCTTATTTGTAACACACCCATCTGTGGGCTATATAAAAAGCATGTGCACTGTGTTGTAATCAGAACTCTTAAGCTCCCACCCATTGTACGTGCGAGTTTTGGAAATAAAAGGAGTTCTCCAGTTGGCAAGCAGAGAGGCCTCATCTCCCCGTGTCTTCTTTTTTTTCTTACAAAGATACTCAATTTATTTGACCTGAAAATGTGATAAGGTCGGCAGAGGAGATCATGCCCCTGCTTTAGAGACTTTTATTGTTTTATAAAACAGAAACGATGAAACATGTCAATAAGTCATCCACATATACAGAAAAATGAAAACTAATTAGTACACGTATCGAAGTACAATGACAAAGAGAATAGTACTGGACACAAAAAGAGCAAAGAAAGACAAGAAAGTTTATTAAATCTGTCAGTACTCTTCTTTCTTTTCTACAGTTTAATAGTTAAGTAATCTCCCACAGAAGTCAGCATCAACTTCACCCACCGGGGGTGAGGGCGTGTATTCAGTGATCGCCCGTATGCCTTTCCACATGCTCCTGGTGTTGCTGACGTCATGGAAAAGCTCCTGGATTTTCTTAGTGTGGTTCCGCTTTGCTAACCTGATGGCACGGTTCAGGTTGGCTCTCGCTGTCCTCAGTGCCTCCTTGTCACCAGACTTGAAGGCTGAGTTCCGTGCTTTTAGCGCTTGACGAACCTCCTCAACCAGGGTCGTTGGTTGGCTTGGGTGATGATGGTCTTAGTGGTGCTGACGTCCTCAATGCATTTGTTGATGTAGGCCGACACAGTCATGGCGTACTCGTCAATGTTTATCTTGTTGTCATATGTTGCTGCAGCTTTGAACAAGTCAGAGCACTCAAAACAGTCCTGGAGCGCCTCCATTGCTCCCTCAGTCCACACCCTCACCTGCCTCATTGTAGGTTTAGCTCTGATCAGCAGGGGCCTGTATGCAGGAAATAGCATCACAGAAAGGTGGTCTGAAGAGCCGAGGTGGGGGCGGGGGGCTGCCCTAAATGCGCCTTTAATATTTGTGTAAACTAAGTCTAGAGTGTTCTCTCCCCGAGTTGCAAAATCCACATGTTGGTAGGACTGAGGGAGAACAGTTTTCATATTTGCCTGGTTAAAATCCCCAGCAATGATGAAAACACCCTCTGTGTGTGCAGATTGCAGCTCAGAGATAGTCCGATAGAGAACACTCATAGCCTCTTTTGTATTAGCACTCGGAGGAACATAAACCGCTGTGATGATAACAGCAGTAAACTCTCTAGGCAGATAAAACAGTCTGCAGCTAACAGTCAGGAGCTCGATGTCCGGAGAACAAAAGCTTGTGACTATTCTAGCATTTTTACACCAGGTGTTATTGGTATAAACGCAGAGTCCGCCTCCTCGGGTCTTACCGCTGAGTTCTTTGTTTCTGTCGGCGCGGAAAGTAGCTAGCCCCTCCAGGCTAACAGCGTGGTCCGGGATTGATGAGTTAAGCCATGTCTCCATCAGGATCAGAGCGCAGCATTCTCTAAACTCCCTCTTTGCAGAGAGTTCGAGTTGTAGATGGTCAATTTTGTTGTCCAGTGAGCGGACGTTGGAGAGCAGGACGGATGGGAGCAGCGATCTGAAGGGGTTAGCCTTTAGCCTAGCTGCTAAACCCCTGCGACAGCCGCGTTTCTTCGGCCGGCTGCACCGCTTCCGCTTGGCCCTCCTCCAGCGTGAGCTGCTCGGCGAGTCTGCGGCGCCGTAGGCCCATGGGACTTGTTACCGGAGGACTCCGAAGCTGCGTAAACAATCGAGCGTAGTAGTGGTTACGAGTCCAAAAACACTACATGGCCGTAACTCCAGCAGGCGCTGGCGGTCATGTACCGATCGGCTGGGTAGATGAATAGTTTGTAGCGAGTATGGCGGCATTTTTTGTGAAAAATGTCCACTAGTGGTCGGAGCTGTATGCCTAGCCGCTGCCCTAGGGCACAGCCGGATTTTATTTATCCGCAGCCGGATTTTATTTATTTGACCTAAGAGTCATGGTTGCAATCTGCCATTAAATAAAAAGAAGAAGAGGAACACAGGACAACGAACCCCTCAGGCAATGAAGCACATGGTTTAGTGCAGGGGTCACTAATTAAAAATCAGCGGGGTCCGAATAAAGAAAATCAACAACCAGTAAAGGTCCGGACACATTTTTTATTACAATCCGTTACTTTAAACAGTATTTAACACTGAAATAAAATGTTTATGCATTCACCTTATACATTGACTTTTTAAACAAAAAATAACATAAAAATAGAACGTTTTTCTATTTTAAAATCCAAAGTGCTTTTTGAAATAGAGAACCACAATCTTTCACAGTTTGGTATATAGACAATTTCTTGACTTTCACATCTTTTATAAAACAACTGAACTTTTTGGTAATTTCTGTTTTGTGGCTTAATGAGAGAAGTGAGCTTTAGGCTGCCCTGCAAGGATTTTAAACCTGGGTTTGATTGGCAACAAAGCCAACCTCAAGCACATATCAAGGTGCTCATTCGTTCTGCGCCTTTAAAACGGCTATTTTCTCCGTATGTATGAGCAAGCGGATATGTTTGGGAACGCTCCGGAGGGCTTTGCCATATTAACAAGTGAAGTTAGCACAGGGGTTGAAGCAAAAATAATGTTTGTCTGAAAACATTTTCTCGCCAGCCCATATATTCCCGGGGCGTGGACATCATGCCTCATTAGTTGGCTCACTTGCTTAGTGTGCAAAGTCAACTAAATCTGGTACTTTTAAAATATCCATTGAAAATTCCTGTATCTCTGCCACCTTTCAGCTTTAGAGCCTTTGCGTCATCCTGGACAGCCTCTCCATCACTTTCCACATCCACATCATCATCTGGGTTACTTTCATCTCTGCAGCATCAAGTTCTTCCTTCACACTGTTGACAAACTGGTCCACAATCCACCTTACAATCCCAGCTCCCTTTCATCTCTGTCCTGCAGAAACCCTCAAGCAGCTTGCATCATTACATCATCTACTTCACACCTGTACATTAACTCCACTGGCTCCCTGTCACATTCAATATAAACCAATTTTATGATCATACAAGGCCAAACACAGCCTTGGAAATACAGGACACATCACCAACACTATGATGACGTCATACATTTTAATTTGACACAGATTGCACATGACAATAATCAGTCTCTGCTTTGCCCGTTATTGTTCACCAATTAATAATTACAGTTTATAAAAAGGCATGATTTAACTTTTTTGAAGTTTAATAAAATTGTTATATTTTAGCCCAGTGACTGGAGACCTGTCCAGGATGAACCCTGTGTCCGCGCTCCACTTTAACTTCATAAAAAAACTCTCTGAGAATCGCCTTTCTCTGGCCTCACCCAGATAGAACCTGTTCTCCAGTCCATGTTGTAGCTGCAGTTTATTTGTTTTATCTTTTTGATGTAGTTTTCTTAACAATCTGTAAGCATCAAAATCCTTGTCATTTTATGTAGTGTCCTGGAGCGCAGCAGCTCATCAGGTGAACACTGCTGCATACCGACAGCCGATGCAGCTCTGCCTTCTTTGTTTCAGAACGGCGCAGGGTTTTTTTATTATTTTTTTTTTTACTTTTTCCCAATCGAACCCAGTCAAATGCGGCACATTGTTTCACAGTCCGACTGCTCTTCTTCAAGGGTCATGCTAAATTAGCCTGAGCTAGCGCGTTACTCTTCTTTGTGTTTAAATAAAACATAATAGCGAATCACGAGGAGATCCCTGGTTGGTCGCCCCGTTTATCAGCGAGGGAATAAACGCTGACAGACGACATGGCCACAGGTGGAAATAATTCATTAATTAACTGCCGAAGCAGATTGATGCTTACCGAGGGAAGTTGTTGTCAGCTGCTGAACTTTCTGGCCTGCTGGTTCACATTAATCCAAAGAAAACCTTTGACCACCGCTACTTTCATTCATGCCATCTGTGGCCAGTTTAAAATGTTCTCCCAAAGATTAAAATGATGAACACCGATAAACCTCAGACTGGCAGTGTCCGCTTTGGAAAGACCCGCCCTACTCTCTTTCTGATTTGCTAGTGTCCCGGCTCTGCCAGGTTTGATTGGTTGAGAGCATTTTCAGATTATAACCTTAAATAAGAAGTATAGACGGAACTTTTTGCGCTCAATTTCCAAATGACGGAAATCCGTCGCAGCGACGGAAAACTTTAACCCCTGAGTTAGACACTGTCGTTGGACGACATGCAGTAATATATAAATGTTTTAAATGAGGTTGGGTCCGGATTAGGTAGCAGCTGGGTCCAGATCCGGACCCTGGTCCGCTAATCCGTGACCTCTGGTTTAGTGTAACGAGGCTGTACAGTACATAAGGTCCTTCAGCCCTTGGCCACGCCTTTTGCCAACCAGGAAGGGGAAGCCAAACAGCCAGGTGACTCAAACAGGGAACGTTGTATTAGTACAAAATATTAAGAGAATTTAGAATTTGCAGAGTTGATATGTGTGCACTCTATTTAAGCATTGTACGGTATGATGAAAAAATAAGCTAATTCAATAAACAACAACAAACTGACTGGATGAGGAAATGTATTTGAAGTATTGATTACAGAGCAAACTAAAGAGAAGCAAACTAGTGGTGTGGATCTTACCATGTGTGTTTTGCCATCACGCCATGTCTTGCCTTGGCTTGTGTTGACAGCTGAGACGTCTTACAGGAATGTAGACAGACCAGCAGAGCAGTACGAAGCACATGGAACACATGCAGACTGGAAAGGTTACACAGAATGACTGCAGAAAAAACCCGACTTGTCCCTTCAGGACTACTGCTTCTCCTGGGTCGCAGGATCAAATTCTTTGATCTTTTTTGATACGGTTTAGGGACTTTAATCTGCCCAGAGAAGAGTAGTGTCCCCTTTGTGACACTGCACCGTTCCCTCACCACCCTCAGGTAAAACTTTTTTATCTTCTTGAACATAATGTCTAAAAAAGCTCATTGAAACTAAGATACATAATTTAGCAAGGAAGTGAGACCTAAAGTACTTAATTGTTGTTCTAAGGTCTTTTGTAACCCACCTGGGGAAACTCTTTGATGAGCTGCAGAGGAGTAATTTTGATAGACTGACCACTCCTGAGAAGATTCACCACATGTTTTCATTCATTTTCTATTTGTGGAAACGGCTCTCAAAGTGTTAAAACTGGATTTGCCCTTGGTGGGCTCACTAAATGATAAAGACACCATATTTGTGACACTTATACCAAACTTGTAAGTTACCTCAATAAGTAACTAATACATTATAGGTCAAACACAACACAACATTTTGAAAAAAAAACATGAAAATCATTTAGAAATGTGTCAGACGTAATGATTGATTTCTTTCAATATGGGATTTACAAAACATTTTTCTTTCTCATTTAGAAGATGATGAAATTTTGCAGCTAAAACCCTTCCTGTGCTTGGAACTTACACAAAAATATATAAACATTCAATACTTTTGACCAATAGGTGGTAAGAAACAGCTTAATTGAGACAGTAGATAAATAATAATGAATAATTGTCATCTTATGATATTTAATAGCAAATAAAAGAAAGTGCTCTGAGAAAGATTATACTTGAAAACCCCTACATTTGACTTGTTTCCAACTTGAAATTGCAAATAGCAAACCAAATAAAATGGTCAGTTACACTAATGCAATTTTTTTCTTAAACAATGTTTTTCTTCAGATTTTCCTTTAAATACAAACAACCCATTTGTGCTTCTCTGCTTATACATTTCAGCCTAGGATCAAAGACATTTCTGAGGATGAGAGCAAGAATTTGTAGACTCATTTCCCGTCGGAAGTTTGGAATCATCTACCTCTTCTTGGCTTTGAGTGTCATAATTCTGCTGCTGTACAGTATTAAAGTCACCTATTTAAGAACATGTGAAATAAAAAATGTGAGTATTGTTCCTATTTATAACAATGGCATGGTTATAATGCTAATATCCCATCATGGCGCCAACACAACTTTGATCTCAAAAGTGCAAACGTAAAAAAACAAGTAATGCACTGCAACAGCTGGACCCTGTGAAGTTACCGTCAACAATCTATTTTTTTTTTTCTATGGCGCCCCAGGGCATGTTGTACACCAATGACAATCACCCTAAGGGCTAAACAGGAGTAAAAGGTTAGATAAATATGCAGAGGTAGGTCAAATAGGCAAAAATGGTACTGAAGAAAGAGTAAAGAAAGGCTATTTATAAAGTAGCTCCACTTGAACATATTTTTATTTAAGTAAAAGTAAAAAGTAAGAGTAAAAACGTATTTGATAAGAAGGCTACTCGAGTATGGAGTACTTAATGGTAACATCCAATTTAATAGTTAAAAATGATGAGATTGGACAGACGAAAATATAAAGTTATGAATGAATAGTGGTATTTTAAAGACTAAAAACAAATAAATAAATAAATAAAAAGTAAAGTACAAAAAATAACATTTACAGGGTTTGGGGCCCTGGGTGGGCTGGGGATGGTGGTCATAGTTCAGGGACGCCCGCTCCCCTCCCTCCGCTGGCGGGGACGGAGAGGAGGGGAGGGCGCCCCCTCATAGCTTTGCTTGAACAGCAGGATGCGCTCACGAAAACCTCACGACAGCCGACTGAATTTCAAACATGTTTGATTTTCACCGATCGTCCGATTCTTGATCGGGAGGTAGTCGTGAGAAGCCAGTCCCCCCTCCTCCCCCCTCTACGATCAAGCTGAAATTCGGCCCGATTCAAAAAATGCCCGCACGACTGAAGAATCGGCCCGAATAGGGCAAAAACTCGTACAGTGTACGCCCGGCTTTAGATGTGAAAACCAGAATTGCAGCCTCTGCTTCAGTTCATCCTCGAAGGTGTTCTCCAAGGTTGAGGTCAGGACTTTGGACAGCAAGTCAGGTCTGTTTGTTTTATTTGGATCCCCATTACCTTCAGCATAAGCTAAAAGCTATTCTTCCTGGGGTCCTCCAATCTTTCATGTGACAATATAATTTATTACATCACATTACACACTATACGCACAGGACATTTACACATTTAATACATATTTTACAATTAACGCCATTAATCACCAAAATAATAATAAAAAAATAAAATGTTGCTACTCCAAATAGATCTATATCAAAGAATAAGCTAACAAGAGCACTACAACAGTATTTCCTTAATTAAATTAACATTAACTATCTAAATTTCTTTGAAGGTAATATTTCTTAAGTGAAGTTTTGAAACCATACAGAGTGTTTTGTCGTTTGATAGTATTTGGGAGCGAATTCCATTCACACATTGCCCTGTACCTAACTGAACGTTGAATTGATTTGGTTTTAACTCTAGGTAAAAATAAAACTACCTCCTACTGCATGTCTCGTTGGATAATGATGTGTATCAATACTAAAGGATAGTTTTGTATATAAAGTGAAAGGTGTTTTATTTGTTATAACATTATATAAAAATACCATTAGTGAATACACCAATCTATTTTTAACTTTTAACCATAAAAGGCTGTCATGCATTTTGTCAATTGTATTTCTCTACACCAAACTTTATACACCTGGAGCAATGGAATCTATTGGAGCATCTGAGCCCCCTTTTGTTTGTGAATAAGATTAAAGGAACCTCCTAGTAGTATGATGTTTACAGAGGACATTGAGGTAGATGTTTTGGAAATAAAGTCAGAGAAACCAGACTTAGGTGATTTGAACCTGTATAGAGAAGAGATCATGAGTACAGTAGAATAGAAGAATGCTGCAACTGCAATGTTGGAGGCCCAGAGGAAGACCAAAGAGGAGATTTATGGTTGGAGTCAAAGAGGACATGAAGAGGACATGTGCAGAAGATGGGGTTAGATTGAGACAGATGACTCCAATGTTGTACATTATTTAGATAAATAATTCAGATCCTATATATAAAGATAACATAGAAATTGATAAAGAAAGCAAACATGTGGAATTCAATATTGCATTTAATAATCTGCCAAAGATGTTCATGCTGGCAATCCTCAAAAAGATCAACCAGAATTACATCTGCAACTGAACGTGTGAGAAGCTGTGGCTAAACGGTTAACCTAACAGTAGGACTCCCCCAAAAATGTGTTGATGTCCTGTGTTTGTGGCTAACTCAAATAAGTTGTATGACTATTCATATTTTTTCAGGTCAAACTCACCAACAGCATCACTAAAAGCAGCTGCTCCTTCCATTCACTATCACCAAAGGAGGCTCACATGGCAGACTTACTAAAAGACTCAATTGCTTGGCCCAAAACGCTTTCTTTATCATCTTACCTCTCCCTGAATCACACGAGTGATCCCGCTCACAGCACCTTCACAATTCTCCCACCAAACGGAGGGGGAGGTTGGTATGTAGGAGATCAGCTGGAAGTTTTGATAGAAATCTATGACTTCCATGGTCGCCCCAAGAAGTCTGGTGGAGACTTCCTACTTGCTCGGCTACACAACCCTTATATCTATGCAGGTGTGGCGGGGCAAGTGTTGGATCATCGCAATGGCTCCTACTCAGCTATATTCTCTTTACCCTGGGAAGGACTGGCACAGGTTGAGGTAATACCAAAGAACCCCTTTAACACTATTGCATGTCTGCCTTTAATTTCAATGGTGTAAAAAGAAATTATGCTATGGTCTTGCCTCTAATCCAGGCTACCATGGAATTTTTGGACTTGTAGAAAAAACAATCCACAATATGAACAGTGTGGCTTGCAGAAACAGTGTATACCATGCTCAAGAGCAACCACTACAATATCGATACAACTGCTACTCAAACATCGCCCCGTTGACCAAATCACAACATAAAAACTTTTCAACAGACTCTTGATTATAAGAACAGAACTAAAGAAATCAAACCTCTCTCAAATGTGTGTGTAGTGGGAGGGCTGGGCTTAATGTCTGTCAGTGGCAAACATGTCATTGTCCAAGAGTAAATGTGGTCTGTGTGTTGTTCTGAGTACCTATAAAGGTGAAAAACCAGACTCACATAAGTACGTTGTTATATTTTACACTAATTATTAAAAAGTAATAAATTATATTTAATGATAAGGGTAAAAAAATGACATTCTATTTCTGCAGTTTTTTTCTATTCCTTCCAATTTTTGGAGGCCCCCCTATGGCCACGGTCCCCACTTTGAAAAACACTGACCTATAACATAGAATACAGAGCTTAAAAAGGGTTCAAACGTAGGCACACAAATTAAAAAGCAGGTTCTTCAGATTTAGATACTAGCTACAGATTTGCAGAATAGAAAACAAGCTTGATCTATTGTCAAAACAGGAATGTAGTTTGAATGCTGGAGATAGGCACCAGCACGCCTCGCGACCCCATGAGGGATAAGCGTGCAGAGTAAATGGATGGATGGATGGATGGAATGTAGTTGGACTAAAGGCTGATTTTAATGTCAAATTTTAAAGAACACCCTGAAAAATGGCATCATGTTCTATGTAAAATTAAATATTGTGTTGATCTATGATGTAAAGTGTTGTAATTTTTACTATTCCAGAATTTAATCACTTTTTGTCTTGCATTACAAAAATAAGGCTTTCGGTAATCAGTCTTATTCTCTTTTCTACAAGGTGATCTTGGTCCATCCTAGTGAGGGAATCACAGTGCTGGAAAAATTGACCCAGGAGCAACCTGGCAGAATATTTTTCCGCAGCAGTTTCCGTTGGGGCTCATTGATTAAAACCACAATCTGTAACATATGCCTTAATGCAACTCAGAGACTATGCAACTACACTGATCTTAACACAGGTGAGCCCTGGTTCTGCTACAAGCCAAATAAACTGAGTTGTGATGCCAGGATCACCCACTCCAGAGGAGGCTTCATACAAAACCTGCAGCCAATGGAGGAGAAGCTCTTTGAAAAGTGAGTGTACTGTTAAATTCATGAAAACTATTGTGCACGCACGCACGCACACACAATTACATTCTCTAGATTTTTAGTATTTTTTCAGATGGTCCCAAATTATACTTTTATTGCGCAGTGGCATTTACACAGTTTAACAAAATTAACAAAAGAGTGCATCACCAAAACCCAGCATCCTAACTTTAAAAGCATCATACTGCAGGGATGCCATTCTTCAGATGGGACATGGAACTGATCACAGTTAATGAGAAGACTGGCAAGGCTACATATAAGGCACAATGAAAGAAACCTGTAAATAGGTGCATAAACCCCCAGATCGGGATGGATATTCACCTTGCAGTTGGAAACTGATAGGAAACATACGTCCAGAGCTACAATTGAATGATTAAGATCTACAGGATCGTATTTATTTATTTTGTTAAAAATGTGGTATATTTTTGTACTCTTTGTATTAGTGGTGTCAACTTGAAGGTCCCCATTCCAGCTTCAGGACCTGCACACATCCAAGGTACAACTTTTTCCTCACCATCTCCACAATGGGAGTAATGCTGCATAGACAATCCAGGCATTGCATGGGAATGAAATGCCAAAAATAATGAAGTTAAATAGATAAACTTGTATGTCTGCAGATTTCCTTGCATTTACAGTTATTTTTTTAATCTGTTCTCAAAGCATACTGATCTGCAATAAGAAGCTAATCAATTTATATTTTTCTAAACCTTTTCCCCTTCCAGTTCTGAATCAAATGGATTACTTTTACAAATCAGGTAATGTTATGTGATGTTTTGTTTGACATACCTATGTAAAGTGACCAAATATTGACTTACTGATAACTAAATTCTAGATCTTATGTACACAAATCTTGCAAGCAAGCAACAAAACTGACCGGTTTGTGCTTACAAGATAGTAACTTAGTCTGCAATGTTTAATATAAGCAACCCTAGATTAAATACATAGTTGAACAGGTTAGGCTCACTATTTGGCAAGAAGCCGCTCTCTTTTGTTTCTTGCTTGCCCTTAATAAATACATAATAAACACTTATGAAGGTGATTTCTGAGTCACTAGGTCACATGCCTAGTGACTCATAAATCACTAGGCATGTTGCCAAAAGGTTTTATTTATTTATTTTTGCCTTTCTTTTCCATAGCTTTCAACTTCCCTTGGGATGCTCCTGGTGAAATGAGCAATCCCATCAGGAGTAGACCCGCTGGTTATTACTACCAGGGTGCTTGGCAATCACTAGATGGCACCCAAGTTCACCAGTTTAACACCATCACTTCAATCAATCAGTGTCTGAAAAACAAAGTGGTCCATCTGTATGGAGACTCCACCATCCGCCAGTGGTTTGAACATTTAAACAAATCCCTACCAGGTATGCGACCATTACAGATTTATAGCATTATTGTGTAAATTGACTCAACATGGCAGCCTATTCTGCTCGCTTCATAATAGATCTCAAGGAGTTTGACCTGCAGAGCTCAAGGCAAACTGGACCTTTCATTGCCTTGGATTATGCGAACAACATTTACGTGACCTTCCGATGCCATGGTCCTCCGATCCGCTTTGGGACCACGCCTGTCAGTCAGCTACATTATATTGCCAATGAACTGGACCGTGTGGTTGGGGGCAACAACACTGTCATAGTTATTGGCATTTGGTCTCACTTCAGCACTTTCCCGATTGAAGTCTACATTCGACGTCTACTGAACATTCGGAAAGCTGTGGTGCGGCTGTTGAAAAGGGCTCCAGGTACTCTGGTCATCATCAGAACTGCAAACCCCAAATCACTGACGCTATATGAGACTCTGACAAATAGTGACTGGTATTCACTACAGTATGATAGAGTCCTCAGGGCAATATTCAAA
Source organism: Fundulus diaphanus (assembly GCA_037039145.1). NCBI lineage: Eukaryota > Metazoa > Chordata > Actinopteri > Cyprinodontiformes > Fundulidae > Fundulus > Fundulus diaphanus. The sequence goes on from CM073144.1 coordinate 34,309,779, forward strand.
AGAGTAAAAGTCAAACTGGTGGATGCCTGGGAGATGAGCATAGCCCACCACCTACCACACAGCCTCCACCCAGAACCTCCCATAGTCAAGAATATGATAGATGTTATGCTGTCCTACATATGCCCCAGCCCCACACCAGAGAATTTCTAAAGAGCAACGGGGAGTGTGGACTTTGCTGAGTTTAAATATTGCTTTGTTTGAATGCTTCTTTTTTTTCCATTGTCTTTTCTGTTGTCTTGTGTGGTGATCACAATCTGCGAAATGGATACAGTGCTATGACAAAGAATTTCCCCAAGGGGAAATACTTTGTCACTACCAAGGACATATGTATCTTGAATAAAAATGACATTAGAATAATGGTTATTGAATGGTCTTAGCTAACAACAGGTTTTTAGATTTTGAAGTTTAATAGTGGCAAAAATTGTGGTCAGGAAACAGTCCGGGTCGATATCCAGAACAACAGAGAGCCGAGGAGGTTTCCGATAGGGGCAAGGCAAGACAAGGAAATCCAGAGACTTGAAATAGATCCGAAAGGCAAGGCTGACAAAGAAGAACGCTGGACACTTAGCTCACACAAGAATTTGAGATAATCTGGCAACAAGAAGCTGTAGGGATCCGGTATATAAAACCTGACCAACAGGTGAATAAAATCATCTCAGTTGTGATGCTGTGGGAGAATGGATGAGAGGTACAGCAGATCAGACTGATTTGAAGTTGCAAATGGAGGAGGGTGAGGAAGCAGCCAGAAACATAACACTGGCACAATACCCAGAAAAAGTTCCCTTGCCAACAAACGACGAGATCCGATTAAGAATCGTTGCATATAAGATGGACAGCTGTGTAGCAATTTTAACAGAATCGTGGTTAGACAGCAGCGTCCCCGACAAGGTGCTACAGCTTGATCAGCGCATGCTGTTCAGGGCTAATCGAACAGTGGCCACAGAGAAAAGCATAGGAAGAGGACTGGCGATCTATATTCACACTTGCATAACGGCAAAGACGATCGGAACCTTCTGCTCACCTGACCTTGAATACCTTGCAGTTAAGTGCAGACCATTTAAACTGGCTAGAGAACTCAGCTCTGTGATAACCATTGCAGTATACATCCAGTCGAAAGTTAATGCTAAGCTAGCTCTGGAGCAGCTTTACTGCTTTGTTACCATCCAAATTAACATAGGGTGACCAGACGTCCCCGATTTCCGGGGACTGTCCCTGTTTTGGACCACCTGTCCCCGGCTAAAGCTGTCCCCGGAAATGTCCCCGATTTTACCGAGGGGGAAAAAGTTGCGTGTAGACTGTTATTACGGTAGAGCTGTTGTGCGCAGAAACAGCTGTTACGGTAGCTGGTTACGCTGCCGTTGACATAAACATGAGGAACAGAACGCACCACTAGATGGCGGTAATGATCCTTTTGGATGTCAGCTGCCATTAAAACACCAAGAAGAAGAAGAGCGCACCACTTTTAAAACAGAAGAAGAAGTGGAAGTTCGTTGTCAACCGGTGGTAGCTGATGGGGAGCTGCCCTGAGTTATAGTAAGTGTGTTAATCGATTCGTTTTATTTGGCTGGTCCTGTGATAAATGTTTGGTTTGTGTCCAGGTTAAAAAATAATAAATAACAAACTAAGACAAGACCATGAGTTGCTGCTCGCATGAGTAAAAGACACTCTGATAAAATGTAACAGAATGATTGAAAACACTTTGTAAGGCGCTAATCTGGTACGCTGGTTCTCCAGGGATCATCAAGGGTTCACCTAAAGATGTTTTAGAACTGATTGGTGACCTTTAGTTTATATTTCAGATAGTTAGTTATAAGTAGAGTTAATACAAGTTGTTTTTTTTTCTGATTTATGGTTGTGATTTATGAGCATAGACTTCCAGGCTTAGGTTTAGCTTTTCTACACTCAGTTTGGATATATAAAAGTTCCTCATGAAAAAATAGGAGCCAGTAACTGAATGAGACAAGATCTGCATGATCTGAGAATGATGGAGTAAGAGATAACCACCTGTTTAATGTTTATTTATTATGTTTATGCTTGTAGCTCCAAATATTATGCTAATTAGCATTTTTAGTATTTAATCAGATGAGATACTACTACTACTACTACTACTACTACTACTACTACTACTACTA